>QAXH01006077.1:0-25352 GCA_004335635.1 Chloromonas sp. AAM2
CACAGCATCCAGGTGCACAGCATCCAGGTGCACAGCATCCAAGTGCACAGCATCCAAGTGCACGGCATCCAGGTGCACAGGCACACCTCTCTGTGAAGCCATGACCCCAGCACTGTCTTCTCTCTACCCGCGTACGTAGTTACTAAGCCTCCGTGTGGCAGACCCGAACATGGTCTACTCGCCCACCTTGTAGGTTGTGACAATGAAGTGCCGTGTGTGCGAGTCCTTGCCCCGGGGCAGGTACTCCTCGCTGAACACGCGCACACACGGACGATGCGGGGGCCACCAACGCTCGGGACCCCCCGGACCGGAGCCCGGTTGCACCTCGTCCCGACCAGCTTGCTGGCCTGCTGCCTGGTGTAACACCTGCTGCTGCCTTGTGGACGCCTGGGCTTGCTGGCCCAGCCCCGCCTGCCCCTGCTGACCATTGGCTTGAGGAGCGGTGTGTTCATGGTGCCTCCATGATCTCGGGCCGTGGTGCATGTGACCCGCACAGTCCACCCGCCAGGGCGGGAAGTGTGCACACTGCGCCCCTGGCCACTCCCCAGGCACCCACGTGCTCCACATGCCCTGATCACATGCCTGATCCCCCAGCCACTGCTGCTGCTGCTGCTGCATCATCAGCTGGTGCTGCCCGTGCGTGTGTTCCTGCTCCTGCGGCTGCCAGCCCAGCCACGCCTGCTGCTCCTGCGCCTGCCAGTTCACCCACTGCCCATGATCCAGCCGCTCCTCCCACATCTCCACGGGATTTGGCGCGTCATACAGCAACCTCATGCCACCATGTGCATGCCCAGTGCTCCATTGCCCATGCTCGCCATGAGCACCCCAGGACCCGTCCATCCCTGCATGATGGAAGCAATCAGAGCCCCTGCTCCAGCCTTGGAGCTCACCAACTGGGCCCTGCCCTCGCATACCGGGGTCATCTTTCGCCCCCACATGCCACGGCCAGGGCTCATCCATGCCTCCATGCTGCTGCTGCTCCTGTTGCCGGTGCTGCCAGTGAGCATGCCAGGCCATGTGCTCAGCCTGATCGGCCTCGCTGCTTTCCATGCACTGCTGGTAGAAGGCCCACCTCTCGTTGTATGTCGCAAAGGCTCTTTTCCCCGCAAGCGCACGCCGGACGAGGGCAGGAGGAACGGAGTTGCACCACGCAGCAAAGTCCAGCGCGTTCTTCTGAAAGGGAAACGTCTGCAAGGTCGCCAACGAATCAACTATCATGCAGAAAGCCAGCAGGTTTGTGGCATCAAAAGCGATGCAGCACTTTCATTCAAAGCATGTCATGATGTTGCATCTGCAGAGAGGCCTGAGCCATGCTTGTCAGTTCCATGCATCTGGCACATGCAGAGGTTTGACCGTGCTGGCAACAGCTCACATACATGCTGATGTATGGTAGGAGCGTTGCCTGCGCTGCAAGACAACTGGAGTGTAGTGTGTACCTTGAGTATACCTCAATGACTGTACCTCAGCAGGCTTCTGTTCATCAGGTTCACCATCACCATCGCAAACCTCCAGCCCTTGATGCATGGACTGAACCTCTCGCTTGCGCCATGGAGACACGCACGCATACACACGCACCTCGTACACATGCAGCCGTGTATCCCAGTACTCCATGTGGAGCTCAGGGCCCAGGACAGAAGGGGCCAGTGGAGGGGCATGGCTGGGCTCTGGACAAGCTGCTGCTGCACTGCTGGCATTGACGCCTGCTGGCGGCTGCTGCTGCTGCTGCTGCTGGTGCTGTTGTGGCTGCTGCCGCGGTTTTGGCTGCTGCTGCTGTTGTTGTGGCTGCTGCTGCTGGTGAAGGTGATTCGCATACGGTGCCATGAAATGAGGCTGTGCCTGTGCGCCACCAGGTTGAACCCAGTGTTGCTGATGGTTGTCATGATGGGCTTGGTGGCGGTGTTGCTGCTCCCACTGCGCCCCTGCTTGCCGCTGTACCGGCAGGGGTAGCTGGCCTAGCCCCTGCTGCTGCTGACCCCAGCGCTGCTCCTCCTGCTGCTGGTGCTGCTGGACGTGTGGCATGCCTTCCCTGCCCGTCGTATGAGTGCGTACGAAGGTGTGGTTTGCAGTGCTGTGGCGACCCTGATTCGCATTCAGTGCAGGCTGCATGTGTGAATCTGCCGGCCCTGGTTGCCACTGCTGTGGCTGCTGTCGCTGAGGCTGTGGCTCCTGCTGCTGCTGCTGTGGCTGCTGTGGCTGCTGTGGCTGTGGTGGCAGTGGTGGCTGTTGTTGCTGAGGCTGTGGCAGTGGCTGCTGAGGTTGTGAGTACTGTAGTGGCGGGCTGGGGTATGCATCCCTGGCAGGGGAGCCAGGGGCTTGCATGGGCTCCCTCTCGGGATGCAGCGGTGTCAACCGGACAGCCGGCCGCCTACGCCGCATTACCAGGGAAGGTGAGCTCAGCTCGGCAGAGGGGCTGGCACTTGCATGCAGCCGGCCAGCAGGAACGGCGGTGGTGTCTGGCATAGGTGCTGCAGCAGGGCCGCCAGCAGGGCTGTCACGTGCTGGCGTTGACCTGGCAGGGCTGCTGTCTGCCATAGTCGCATAGGCAGGGCTGCTGCCTACCCTTAAGGGTGTTGCCCTATCGGCGATTGTAGCTACAGGGCTGTCCGCTGCAGGGCTCAACCGGATTGGGCTGTGGTCAGCCATGGTCGCCACCGCAGGGCTGCTTTCCGGTGGTGCGATGGGGCTGTGAACATGCAGGGGTGGCCTGGCAGGGCTGTCACCTGGCAAAGACGCATTGCCAGGGCTGCCTGGCCTGGTAACCTGCCTGGTAAGGCTGCCTGCACTTAAGAACGGCTTGGCAGGGCTGCTGCTTGCGTGCACTGATCTATTGCCTGCAGACTGTACACGTGCCACGGTCCTATCCGCCTGCTTCTTTTGCCAGGGTACAGCTGGCGAGGCAGGTTTTGCGGCATGGTCGAGGCTGGATGCCTCACTTATACGAGCTGCACGAGTGCCGGGAGATACAGGTAGGACTGCGGCCTGAGGTGGTTTGCCATGCTGGGGTGACAGATGATTAGTCTGGCCTAGAGTTCCCTGTCTGTGTTCTGGCAAGCCAGGGATGGCCTGATCAGCCGACGCAGGATGCAAGGGTGAGGCGGGCTGCATGGTTGCAGGGGTGGGGTTGCGAGTTAAGCCAGGGGGCAGCCGGGGTGGACTGTGCTGCCAACGTGTTGCGCCATTTGGGTTGCTGCTGCCGTGTGGGAGGGCAACTGCAGCCTGAGCTCCTAAGCTGGTGGATTGCAGCAAACTCTGCCCCGGCGTTGCCTTGCCTGGTCTAGTACCAGGCACGGCTGTGCCAGGCATGGGCTGCTGCGGCTCCTGCTGCGCCCATGGCTGGTGCTGCTGCAGTGACACTGGTGGCTGCTGGGATTGAGGCGGCTGCACAGCCATCCCTGTACCAGGCCGCTGAGCCGTCCGTTCCTGCAACCAGTTTTGGGGTCGTGAATACATCAGTTGACTCTGACCCTGTGGCGTTGCCTGTGACGCTGTGCCCGGATGAATGTGCCGTGCGTCAACCGCCTGAACAGGCCCTGTTTGTGGCTTGGAGCTGCCTGACATGCTTGGTGATACCGGGTCTGCTGCACGGCGGTGTGCCTGCTGCGATCCTTGCTGCACAGCGCCGTTGAGCCCACCGTGCACGAACGGAGCACCCTGCTGTGCTGATTGCTGTGCAGCTGGCTGTGCAGCTGGATAGGCAGCAGTCCAGTCATCAGCACCATCACTGCCGCTGCCTCGTCCGTGCCCTGACCTGCCATTTCCACAACTGCTGACTGCGCCGCTACTGCTATCAGCGTCAACCCTGGAACGCCCATTGGTAGTCATGCCAATGCTACTGACATGCGTAGCAGGGCCGAGGTGGACAACATTCTCACCAGCACTGTTCCCTGCAGGCCTGCCATTGCCATTGCCATTGCCATTGCCATTGTCATTGCCATTGCCATTGCTGTGGTCACCATGACCATAAATCGTAGCTGCACTACCGGTTGCATGGATCTGATGCCCGTTAGCCTGTTCTGCTCTTGCATGCGGGCTGCCAACAGCAGCCATGCTCAGATGGCCGCCACCATCATTGCTGCAAGTGAAGCCGAATGTGGCCGTCCCCATCTGGGGCCCGTCCAACCCCATCACATGATCCCCGTGGCCCGGTGCGGCTACAGGGCGCTGCAAGTGGGAGACAGCACTGGGGCTGCCCTCACAGCAGCTGGCATAGAGCTGGCTGCTGCTGCCGCCTGCTTGTGCTGCCGTCCCGCCCTCCCATGAGCCATCCATTTCAGAGCTACTCCATGCAGGGCTACTGCTGCCGCTGTGCACTGACTCTTCTGTGGTGCCTAGATTGTCATGTGGCGTGCATGGCAGGGCATGGGATGCACGGGCGCCAGTGAACGGGGTTGGCCAAGGCCTGCTGACCTGGGCTGCATCTGGCGTGGCATGGGGGTCACTGTGCATGAAAGCTTGCGGAGCGACTGGTTGTTGTAAACTGCCAACTCCACTCATTGAGAATTCCCATGTCTGAGGGCTTTGGGGCAACACACTGCTGCCTCCATCCCCAGCCCGCCCTTGCAGACGCTGCTTTTGATCTGTTGATGGCAATGGGTGAAGCTCTTGCTGCTGCTGCGAAGGCCGTCTGCCTCTGCGCCTCAGGGGCAGCAATCCTGGTGGTACGTGCCTGTCATTGGCGCTCCTCTGCTGCCCCGGCTGCTTTACATCTATGCGTGCAGTTTCCTGACATGCCATCACAACTGATGCAGGCATGGGACTGATCTGCATGGAACCCGCCATGCTCTGTGTGAAGCCAATTGGCTGTGTGATGCCCATGCCAGGCCCTACACCTGGTGTCACCTGTGCACCACATGGGCTTACCATCATGCCACATGGCCCCTCCTCATGGCCTGCACGTGGCCCCATGTGACCACCTGGTGTGACGGCATGTGCACCCAGGTGGTTGTCTGCTGCTTCAGTCTTTTTCTCTCCTGCTGTACGCTCACGTGGAGTGGCGTGGCTGACTGGGTTATCAGGATTTGAAGGCTGCAAAGCCTGGCATGAAGAGCGCACAGGCGTATCCTGGAGAGTGAGGTCAATGACCTCTGGCTGCAGCTGCCGAGCTTGATAAGCAGTGCGGCAGCTGACACCAGGCAAGTGGCCAACATGAGGAGGGGTGTGGCACAGACTTCTTGCCTTGGCGCCCATAGAGCTGGTCGATGCTGCAGGCAGGCCATGCACTGACATGGTAGCCTGGCTGGCATGCGCTGACCTGCTGGGCTGATGGCGACATGGTGCGATGCTGTCTGGTGCCTGACAAAACATTGCATCACCTATTGCTGATACAACACTGCCATCTGGCTGTGATAAAGCAGTCCTGTCGCGCTGTGGTGGGCCATCGGCTGCTGCGAGGGGCAGCAGGGCGTCCTGTGGCGCTTGGGTTGAGTCTACTAAGGTAGCATGGCCAAGCTGTTGCTGGAGTTGATTGCATGGCTGTGGTGAGCTCTCGCATGCTTGCATGGCCAGGGGTGTGCCGAGCTCCATGGGGCTGCCCATGCAGGATGCATGCGCCGTGCGGCCGGCCAGAGGTGTGCCAGAGGCCGCCTTCACAGCACCAGGTGCACGTGCTTCAACAAGAGGCACGTGATGCCCACGTGACGGCGTAAGACGTTTCCCCTGATCATATGTGAGGCTGCTGAGCTGTTCAGTTGCAATGTGCTGATGAGCAGCTGGTGCAATGGCCCCTACGCAGTGTTGAATGGCACTGCCAGGCTGTACAATGGCATCGCAGTGTGTCTGTGCTTTTGCATGGCTGCCAGGCTGCTGCATTCCCACACCACGTGCGACCTGATCACGCATGCCATGCGCATCGTGATGTTGGCTGCCTGCTGCGCCTGTGCTGGCCAGAGCTGCATGCTCTGCTAGCATCGCATGGCCAGATGAATTCCCTGACACTGACAGGTTCCTCAGCCACCCTGCACAGCAGCATGGATTGGTACAGCAAGCACAGACATGCTCTGATTCACAGGACACAGTTCAACCTGTGACGTTCTCAGCACAGCAGACATGCGATCAAGGTCATCATCTGTAACATGCAATTTGTGCCATGTTGGCTGCTTGTTAGATTCAAACCATGCGCTGCAGTGAGAATAGTGCAGACTACTGTCTACATCTGCACTTGCTGTGCAGTGGTCGGGTGCTGGCGTGCATTTTCACTGGCTTGAATACTGGCATGAGGGATGCTAGTAGGACATGCATTCGCACCTGCACTCTGGCCTGGGTAGACCACAGGTGAAAAGATTATTGCCTCCTCTTCCTCTTCCTTGGCTGCCTCCGCAACCGACCCCTGCTGGCCTGCATGGAACCTTGGCTCTGCAGCTGGCATGTTTCTGCCTGGCATAGCTGTGATCTTGGCTTGCGTCCCGTGCCCAGCAATAAGGCGGCCTGCATGGCTGATTTTCTTGACGCCTCCGGCAACTGCAGAGCTGTCAATGATCTTGGATGCCTTAGGAGCTGAGGCTCTTGACCTGATAAAGGTCGGCTTGGCTGCTGTGTGTTTAGGAACAGGTGGCTTGCATGGCGCCGGCTGGTTTACCCTTGCACCTTGCATGCCTGCACCCGCTGCTGGCTGGCCAGGCAATAAGTGGACGCTGGTTACAACTGGAAGTGGGGCATAGCCGCGTCTGATTTGATGAGCCTTGGCTGCACGTCTGGTCTGATGGTCTGATGGCGTCTTGGTCTTTGCTGCTGTGTCATGACCAGCCTTGCTGTCGTCCTCCCAGCCACGTTTCATATCATCGCTAGGCAGCTGCATGCACAAGTTCAAGACAAGCTGATAACATCGGGCTCCTGTGTTGTTGGCATGTGTCTGGGCTGCGGCAACCTGCCTGCTCACCAGGTTTTTCTGGAGCCAAGCCCTCATCGTCCCCGACCAGCATTATGTAGCCCAGTGGCAATCGCATGTCGGAAGGACGCCATGTCAAAACAAGCACAAAACGACGTTCGTGTCACGCCCAGCACCAGAGTTCAGCCCTGCCGCTGTTGTGAGCAGTCGGGGCTGCATGCAAAAATGCGCAAGCTTGTAACCGCTGAAGTCGGTTACACTGTGACATGAAACCTCAAGCCATGTCTCAAAAAACACATTTGCCCGTCGTCGTGTTTACACGGATAACCTTTTTGAGTTGTGGCGGTGTCTCCCGTAAATACGTAAACGTGTTCACACCCAGCAAGTCTGCCGTACAACCGTTGCAACTTGCTAGAGGAGTTGCAACTTGCACCCAGGGGTAGAGGACAATGCTGGCGCTTAAGAGAGCCGTCATGGGGTGTGAGTCCCCTTACAACCGGGTTTTATTGTAATTATTGACTACACGCCCCCAGCACGAACGTTAGCAACATATGCAAGAGACGAGGCTGGATACTGTCCTGCTCAAACCTGAGCAACAGAAGGCAACTTCAAGGCGAAGGAGCAATGAACGCAGAACACACACACACGCCAGCAAGAGGCTGAGTGTGCGCACACTAAAACGGCTAATGCTTGTCCGCGTAAACTAGGCTCAGCTGCTGGTTGTGGCTGAGGTAGTCTGGCGTGACAAACACCTCATCTGATCATCCATTGTCTGACATAGAAATTGCAGCAGAAGGTTTGGATGTGTGGTTCAGCATGTTTGAGCTTTGTTGTTGAACTGCCTTCATGACCATCAGCCAATCCGACTGCCATCGGTGTTGTTTCCTCAAGATGCACAAGCAGACATGCAGGTGTACGAAAATCCACTTCAACAGATAGACGGTGGAGTGCAGACATGTGTTCACTGTACAGTGCTGCGTGATCTCTGGTTCATGCGCATCCAAACTTAGGCAGAACACAGTACAAGTTACAAGTGGTTGTAGTCAGTGAACCAAATGCAAGATGCTCCGACCGCATCCAGCAGCCTCGGCAATCCAGGTCTTCTTATGGTGAAGGAAAGTGTGGCCTGGGCCTTTTCCTTGCAATGTCACCGTGTAAGGTTCCAGGGCTCCATCCTTATGCCGCAACATGGTCACACTAACAGGGACCATTTTGTGGCTGCACCCAAAACCATGCACCCGAAATCAGAGTGTGCATGCCAGGCAAACAGCTTGTCAAAGCTACAGCTAGAGATGAAGTGCACGTGAACCGTGCCATGAACGGAACACAGCGCCACAAGTTGTGGTGGGCGTTTCAATTCTAAAACAAGCCCACGCACGATCACTGACGGAGTCTGTGGGCCTGTGCGATCTGCCTGGGTCGCCCTGATGAAAAGTATGCGAACTGGCAAAAGAAGTCTGGTGCAATTGCTCGTCAACCACCTTGAATTGCATTTTGCGATAATGATCGCGAAAATGTTACCGAAAAAGAAATGGAAAGAAACTCAAGTAGCGGGCCTCGGTAACCCAATGTGAACTGCACTAAAACTGCCTCAGGCTCTTGTAGGCTCCCAAATCATTTCTAAACTGAGATGTCTGTCTGTTGAAGTCGAACAAGGGGTCCCTGACACCGCATTATATGGCAAAGAAAGTGCACGACATGTGCATTTGTAACTGCAAGCTACAAGGGCCTCATCACATGCTCCGACCAGTGGCATGTGCTTCGGCATGGCACATCATGTGACAACATACTGGCCGACTGCGCTACCAAGTTGAATAGACTGGATGCCACCCCCTACGTAACCCTGTCAGCTTTCTCTGATGTGCCACAATGGCCAATTCCCCTACTGCTACATGCTTGCACAAAACGCAATGGTCGGACGCTGGTCCCGTATACACGCAGACGGCTTGTTCGAGCAATGCCGCTGGACACACCATTGCATCCTCACATGCTGATTCCAAATCACCAATCATCATTCAAGAGCAGAATCGCACTGCCGTCCAGGCATCTGAAAGAGGCCTTGGTCTGCACGCTGAGAGGCCACGTTAAATAACGAGAGGCCTACCACTAGCCTGAGTAGCAGGTCCATCACCACCAGACAGGAGGTACTCTTTATGATGCAGTGCTGGCCAAGCGGCACGCACACACATCGCTTACTTTTGAATTCCCTTTGGCGACGAGCGGAAATGTGTAAACAATGCCGGGCGCAAGACAGACAATCTGGTTCCATGCAAGCCGAGAATACTCGACGTAGCACACGCTTGCAGTTGAAAACAGCTAAACTGCGACATCCATATCTCCTACCGAGTAACAGGACCCTCTGCAGTGGCAGATGGC
The DNA here is from genome assembly GCA_004335635.1 of Chloromonas sp. AAM2. NCBI lineage: Eukaryota > Viridiplantae > Chlorophyta > Chlorophyceae > Chlamydomonadales > Chlamydomonadaceae > Chloromonas > Chloromonas sp. AAM2. The sequence continues at coordinate 9,200 of QAXH01006077.1, forward strand.
CCATACAACATTCATCCGCTGTTATAGGAGCTGGCCAGAAAGAACTTGCTCCTTCAAGTACAATGGCGCGCGTCAGGCAATAGAAGCACCGAGTTGACTGGCTACACCAAACCTGTGTGCGCCATCTGATTGCCCGGATTCCGAAGTATGACTACGAGCCTACAAACTTCGCAGGACTTTCCTGAGCTGTCCATCACTGGCAGTCTCCTGAGCATGCCAAGCAACCGCGCGCCATAGCTTATAAAACAGCAAGACCAGTACACGAAATAGTCAAGGGCGGCAGTATAGCAAAGATGCATCCTACCTGTGCATACTTGTTCGGGTGCAGGCGGATCTCAGTACCAATAAGGAAAAAAACGTGCCACTGAAATCATGCCAGCAATGGAATCACAACACAGACACACACACACAGACACACACGTGCCGTTGTCCGCTATCATGCCTTGTGCACTGAGATAAGTCTTAGCAACCCGTCGAACTGAGATGCTGAGAACGGGATAGATGCAGTCAGGTCAAAAAACGCTTTCTCGTAACGACCGTGCCTGCTATCCATAATGTTTGAGCATTCAATGCCTCTGCTCTGGAAACAACCATGACAGGCGGCAACATTGAATTCCATGGACGACCATCCTAAAGCAGCAAGAATAAGCAACAAAGCAGAAACGGCCACTGCACGGCCTGAGAATGCTAGGTTTGAAAGGTGAGATCTTCCCCACCGGGTGAACCTGGTGCTTTCTGCCACACCTTGCATACCAAGTCAGATGATGCCAGCTGGCCATCCCCTATCCGGACCCCTCAGCCACCACCCAGTGGCGACCCGTTGATAGGCAAGTGCCTTGTGAGCAGCACAATGCTGTCTTCAAAACCAACCCGTGCATGTTGCCAAGTCCACCACCACCCCGCATCAGGGTGACATGGGAAAAGGATTGCAGAACGCCATGCAATGTGCGAACGAGAAAAGCGTGTGCATGTTGCAGATGCCAAGAAGCAAGATGGAGCAGTCCCCTAGCAAGGGAAGCATGCAATTAGGCCCAGGAAGCCGCCTGCCACACCCTGTGCACACCACTTCTGAATAGCCTGCACCTCACCCCAGAGAGCATGCCACCGCTATAGTCAGTGGCTGGATAGCACAAGGGGCTCATGGTAGGTGCACTAGCAGCTCCTGATCACACTCTCACGCAGATTGCATGGATGTCGCCAGCATGCAGGAAGTGAAGGGACAATCTGACATGCTACCAGGGCAGCCGAACGCTCGCAAGGCTTGAAGTCATAGGAACAAACTTGCATTGATCCGGCTTCCAACAGTGTGATCATGCAGAGCATCAACTCGCAGGTTTTACTTGTGAACTGGCCGGGCGCGGTTGAGGAATGACTGGGATTGGGGAACACGCTGCATGTTCTGACCATGCGGCACATGGCTGCACGTTCCTCTGCAGTACCTGGGAAGATAATCATCATGCAGCGCGCTCAGCCTAGCCTCTGCCGCTGTCACGTGTATGCACGAATTTGCACATTCCCTAATCACGTACACTGACACGAACCCTGAGGCAGGTGTCGTGAATACGCCCGCTGTGGTGGTGCCTGCCCGTCCAAGGCTGGCCTCTCATGCCGCGGGCACGTCCCAAAACCACGGGTGCCTGAGTGCTGCTGCTGCCGTGATGCGCTGGGCAGGGTCATACGTCAGCAGGCGGGTCAGGAGATCCAAGCCGTCCAGATCCGCAGCTAGGCTGGGTACGGACTGCACATCAAGCGGCAGCAAAAGAACAGAGAGTCAGGTAAGCCAAAGCCAGACCAAGCTCGGACAACACTGAGCCAGGCCAGAGCTCGGCACAGGGGACAAACAGCTCGAGATGCTGTGGCACATGCTGGTGCAAATGATGTCTCAGACATGATAGTATCCCGATGTGGGTCTAGCCTGACAGTGGCACCATCAACGTCTGTTTGTGTGCACATTCTAACATGCATTGACTTGACCATGAGGCAGAGCCTACCTTGACCATGCAAGGCAAGAGCAAGGCCAGGCCGATTCAGGCCAGGCCAGACTGACCCAGGGCACAGAGGATGGACGCTGGGAGGTGCGAGAGGCCTGGCCTGCGGCTGCTTGCCTGAGCCGCACCACCTTGTACTACAACCTTGTGCCCCAATGCCTCAAGCCTTAAGCGCGTTCGTACCCTCCTGTGTCACAGTGCACTGCCTCACCTCCGCAAGGCTGCGCTGAGGCCATGAGGGCGGCTCTCCTCCCAGGTCCTCCCGCATGAGGGCGGTCACCCCCGGCCACTGGGCCTCCGTGGGCGTGCCTAGCGTCTGGAACACACGCATGATCAAACCGACCTGCGCACGGGCAGGGCACCAGCTACAACACCCGTTGCATTTGTGTATTTGATAGAACTGGAGTGCGACACCCAGCAGAGTTAACATGGTGACTAGTGGTTCTTGATCCAGTACCAACACTGTGTCACGAAGGGCTCAGACGGGCCAATTCCCAGCCGTTTTCGTGTGCACAGCGCAAAGTACCAATGCTTACTCATACAGAAAGCCACGTAAGAGCTGCAGTGCTGCTGATGAGCACAAACTCCACCCCCTGGCCCTGTGGCTGCCAAGACATCCTGCGCACCTCGCTGTTATCCTGAAAAAGGGGTTTGAAGGCAAGCATCTCCGCCATGATGCAACCCACGCTCCACAAGTCGATGGCCTTGCCGTAGACGGGGCAGCCCAGCAACAGCTCAGGTGCACGATAGTACAGCGTCACAACCTGCACAAGCCAGTTGGCAGCATAAAGATTGATTATTGTTCAAGGGGCTGAATTCGTTCGAGCAGCAGGAGCAAGGGTGTAGGTACAACATGGTAGAAGCTGTAGGCAATGTCAGCTTTCCCTTGTCAGACAAAAGCATGCACACTCCCCATGACTCTGGTACGTTTGGCCATGAATAGCCAAGACTCGTGTACCTCTGCCGTGCTGCTGGTACCTGCTGCCAGCTGCCTGACGCACCTTCTCAGTGGAAGGCTTGTGAGGCGGCAGGAAGGAGCGGGCCAGGCCAAAGTCAGTGATCTTGATGCGGCCTGTGCTGTGCTCCACAAGAATGTTCTGTGGCTTCAGATCCCGGTGCAGCACACTGTTGGCGTGTATGTAGGCCACTCCCGCAAGGATCTGATACACAACAGACTGCAAGACAGAAGCCAAGGACACAGTTGGAGGCGCACTTGCATGTTGTAACCTTGTTGGTCAGCACTTGCATGTATTCACCTTGACAACAGGCATGGCTGACGCCTCAGGGCATGTGTTGAGGTAATGCCGGAGATCGCAGTCCAGGTAGTCCAGCACCAGATACACGTGAGAGGAGCCCAAAGTGGAGATGATGTCCCTCAACCTGCCATGACAGCAGCGCAGGGTATGACAGGTCAAAATCCACACATGCACTCGTTTTGTCGGGACAACAGCAGGTGCTACCTCTAGGCAGCTTACAGTTGCGACAGCTGCAGCAGTGCCAGTGCCGTTGTACTCACTGGACGATATTTGGGTGCCTCAACTCCCGCAATGTTGTCATCTCACGCACAGTGGAGTCTGGCAGTCCACAATCATCTTCGTACTTGGCAGCAAGTTTTTTAATGGCAAGAAGTTCTAACGTCTCTACGTCGCGCGCTTTGAACACAACACCGTACGACCCGCTCCCCAGCTGCTGTGGCTGCTTCTCGTACTTGAACTTCTTGAGGCAGCTAGCAAGGCCCTGCACGTCCAGGGCGTGCTGCCAAAAACCCTGTTGCTGCCATCCAAAGCGCTCCAACTCAGCGCCGAGGCGAGGATGCACAGCTAGCACAGCGGCCACCATGGGTGCCAATGCGGCATTGGCCTCCTCTGCTTCCAGGTAGACACGCTTGAGCAGACGCAGCCGTTGTAGCAAAGCGGCAATGGGGGGAACTGGGGCTGACTTGATACTGGCTGACGTCTGGATGCAAGGCCATTGACCGCACCCATGCTGCTGCACGACAGGCAGCGGATCGTTGGAAGAACCATCAGAGTGCTTATCTGACAGCATTTCCCATAAACCAATATTGGTCGGTCAGGCCACTGGGTTCACATGGACGTGTTTTGCCCCGTAGCAAACCGAGCGAGCCTGCGTCTCTTGCAACATCTTGGAAGTTTTACTTAACAGCTGTAAGCCGGTCCATTCATGCCAGTGCCTGCACAGGATCATTCCAACGGCCGCCACGTGCTGCGTTACAACCGAGTGCTAGCTGCTTGTAAACCTTTGCAATTATAGCAGCCTTGCTGCGGTCTTGCTGCGGTTCACGGCAACTCTGTAGACCACAGGAGTGGTGGTATGAAGTTACATTTCAGGTATTTCTCTTTTCTGTAATGCCATTTCTGTAATGACAGCAAATGCTGTGTCCAAGCACCTGCGTCGCGTCAGAGTCACGAGCGTACTATGTTCAATTTGCATGCCTGAGAAGGCTGTCCATCCTTGATTCCATCTTCAGTCGGACCAGGTTAAGTAACTATTACATTTTTTACATTACATTACATTTTCCAGCCAGCGCAATAAAAAAGGTTGTTTGCCAGTTCTGGGACAATTCTGATGATTGCAGAACTGATGATTAGGGATTATCAGCAAAAGAAGCCCGCTCACTATGCAATGCTACATGTCATTATGCGCCACATGCAGAGGTGAACATGAACAGCCTAGGACACTGCAGTGTGCAGTTCAGAGTGCCGACCTGACATCTGCCGTGCAGTCGCATGCAGCCAAAAGCTGCCATGAAAACAATGCAAAGCCAAAAGCTGCCATCAAAACAATTGAGCATCATTTTGATTTGAACGGTGCCCGAGTTTGAATATGAGCGGAAGATGATCCAACTCAGGATGGACCCATGCTGTGGTGAAGGCCAGTAGTGCCCAGTAGCAATTGCACCTCGTTGCTCGTATGACCCCGACCTTCCTACAGATCTGGCCTGTGTACTGTCTGTGTCAAGGTCAAGTTTCTATGGCGAGTGCCTCTTCCTGCCGTACTTCTGCGTACATTCACCGACATGCAGATCTGATGCAAAGCCCACTCATGCTCTATTCCACCGGCAGGCAGGCACAGCCAGAAAGCTGAGATGGCTGGATCCGTCTCCCTCACATTGCTAAGCCTCTAGTTGCCTTGACGGCCTATGCACACACATCAGCTGATATGCACTCCTCCTCATACGCACGTTACCCAGCTACATTTCCAAATTTCCGAGCACCCTGCTTGCCACCACGAGGCAATGCTCATACTGGCAGCCTTTTGTGCAACACACCAGCAAACGATTGAGGCACCCAGTACCACTTGACATGAGAGACCCGCCATGGCGAACCAAAAGCCTCAAACTCAGCATTTCCATTTTTGCTGACACCTTTGACACAGCCTTTCAGCCCTGCAAACTCCTTCATGTTCATCTTGCACCCCCCTACTCAATATGCACCTACTCGAACGAGCCACTGCGGCGTGGCATCGTGTCAGCTGGTGTCCACAAAGCGCAGATTTCCAGCTTGAGCGAAAGGGCAATGTTGCATCTCAAACATGACAGTCTATACAAACACCGATCTTCAGGTTTGTATGATGGCAAGCACAGTGTGCCTGTGTCATAGAGAGTCAGAGAGAGTGTCATAGTCATGAGTACTAATAAGACTCTTATGCACGCAGTGTGTTACGCATTCAAAGCAGTCTACACTAGCGCACGCCCTATTAACCAATGCACAGACTAGCAGTCAATGCTGTCAATGCACCAGCCTGTTGCCTGTGCACCTGAATCGCAGCATTGATAAGCTGAGTGAGAGCCAAAGTGTGCAGCAAGTGTACACCACAAGTGACCAGGGTTCCATCAGAGGAATAAAATGCCAGGTCGTGCAAGCCGGTTCAGCAGATGGTTTGGGATGGCAGGAAGTAACGGCCAACATGGGCTGATAACCTGTGTTCAGACACGTCAACATCAATCAAATGGCAACATACACATGAGCCAGAAGACAAGGCCGTGAAAGCGACGTTACATTAACCATTTACCAGTTTTGATGCTCAAAAGACAGCTGCTAGAAAATCCTAGTTCACAGAGTTAGAGGAGGTGCCGAAATCCGACTATATCGCTCGTTGATCTCACCTCCAAATGCTGGGAGCACGCAGATGCAAGCACAGTTCATGCATTCAAAGGATGATGCATCATAAAAAGGCGAAGACTGAGGCTGCTGCATATGCAGTGCCCTGCTACGTGATGAGCTACAAAGCATGGGAGTGGCCAGAGCAAGCCTGCATGGTGGCCATGGACACAGTTGCCAAATCCACAAGGACTGGTGTTGAAGCATCATTCAAGGTGTTGGAGCTCGCAGCACGCCTCATGACAGCACCAGCAAAAAGTCAGCTACGACCTCTGTAGGTTTAAAACACAAACTGAGTGGCGCAGGCACGTACTCAACCTCTAGCTGCATATCAGCCTGCCTTCATTGTGCTAAGCTTCATTCGTGTGTGCAGGAACCATCTGATAACATATAATGTACAGCGGGTATGTCAGCCCACGCAGGCAAATTCATTTCATCGAGCTGGCACGAGGAGTTGCAAGCGGCTCAACAGTAAGTATTAAACTCAGCATAATAACCAGAGGAGAGAACACAGGCCTCCTCTGCAGCCCAGTGGGCTGCAGACCACACACAGTACAAGCCAGGGATGTCTGTACTACAAGGCTCGTGGCCCTCGCTAGATAGGCTGTATGTCGCAGTCCAGCTGATGATCGTGCTGTTGGAGACAAACGCCAAGTTAGATAAGACCCAGCCAACCGCCTTATCTGATGTCTAAACAGAAGAGGAGCAAGCCGCCCTGAGTGGTGCATGTTGGCAAACGCCAAATACACCAATATTTGTACATGCCTGTCCAAAGCAGCACGGCTTGACTATTGCTTTGGCCCTGCTTACAGCCTGCGTCCCAGCACACTCCAACGCACACAGATGCAGGTTGGATCAAACACGACTGCGGATGAAGGGGATCCCTGCGGCCGCTGCTGCTGTTCACCCTGCTGCGCTGCCATACCGGACCCAGGTCTTTGCATGATACCATTCTCTGATAGCGGCTGGCACGTGCTGCTGTCAGAGGGGCCATCCAGGCCACCAGCATCAGAGGCAGGGCGAACAGCAAGCGCAGTTGGGTAAGCAACGAGGCTGTCCAGGCACTCCTGACGCACAAGCAACCTGTAAGTGATTGCCGCCAGGCACGACAGCAGGTTGAATGATAAAATCAATAATCCCATAACTGGTGGTAGTAAGCAGCTGCTGCCTGTACCCGGCTCATCTGCATAAATGCTGTTGAAAAAACAAGTTGAGAGTAGAAATAACCTCAGCCGGGCTCAGCCGACATACCTCAGCACGTACCTGCACTGAACCGCCAGGTGCTCTCCATGCAGCTGTGCAGCGGTGCCTTGCACGCACACTGTAGCTTCAGAGCTGCCCTTTGACTTCGTCAGCTCTGTTGAAGACGATGCACTGCTACAGCCGGAAAATTCAGTGCCAGTGCCTTCTGCGCCTGCTGAAACGGCAGAGCTGTGGCTGCTGTTGTCTTCTGCATCAAGTGTTGGCTGCAATCGTGGTAGTGGCTGCAATGGGGTCTCTTCAAGCTCTGGCCAGGGCCCACCAGCAACTCTGGCCATGCAAGACACAGTGGAACTGCCACTGGCTGTCGCAAAGTGCAAAGCAGGCACTGTAGCATCACGTCCAGGTGAATGGTGAACCCCAAGTGTACCTGCGCTGCTGCTGCGAGGCACGGGCATGGCTGTCACTGAGAGCTGTTCGATGCTCAGTGTTTCACCATGGAAGAGCCTGTCTTGTGCTCGACACAGTGGTTCTAACTGCGCTGCCTCATTCTGCAGGCTGAAGCCAGCGCCCTGCACAGTCATCGGCTCTTGCTGAACTGCCTGGCTGTCCGGCTGCTGGCCCTCCAGACTTGTGCGTGCTGTGGTGTTGCCAGACTCTGCCACTTCGTCTAACACGCCAGATGCAAGCGTTGCGTGAAGGCAGTAGTGCTGGTCAGCATCCCCATAAGATGAAGCAGGGGACGAGGAGAAGCAACTAAGCGGACTGTCGTTGCCGCCACTGGCTGGCAGCTGCAGCGTGTGATGCTTTTGGATTCCATGGCTGGATGTAGGGCTATGCACGTGATTTGGAGCAGCGAAGGGCTTTGGCAGGGTGGAGATGGTGGGGCTTGCGTTGACCCTTGCACGAAGGCCGGTAGTGGCCTTACCGAATGCGCTCAGGCTGCTGCATCCGAAGGCCCTAGCGTCTTTTAGCTGCATCCGAGATGAGTACGGAAGGGTAGTGCCAACGCTGCATGTGCGTGTAAGCGACCGCTTTGGTGTGCTGGCTGGTGAGCAGGAACGACGCTGGCTGCTGAAGCCGCCACGAAGAGTACTCCCATCACCACCGAGGACGCCATGCTTATCTTCGGCATAGGTGGCAGCTGGGGTGCTGGCAGGCCAAGGCGGCACCCAGGCAAGCTCCAGCTCGTTAGGCATGCAGGCAGCAAGGCTGACAGCCCCTGAGCCTGCAGACTCACTTGCTGGCAGAGCCAGCAGCAGGCCCAGGGAGGGTTGCTCTCGGTCTTGACACTCAGGCACGGCAAGCTCCTGTCCGGCGGGGCTGCTGCCATGGCTACCTCCAAAAATGTCTGTCAACCTTGACAGCACAGTGCTGGTGTGCTGCGGCGGCATCAGCGCTCCCAAATGGACAGGAGGCGGGTCGCAAACGTAGGGCAGCTGAGGAGTGCTTGATGCGTTCCGAGATGGCATGCTATGGCTACCAGCATGCTCTGATGGATGTTCCGTTAGCTCATCTGCCTTAGAGGACATCATGTTGCTGAAAGGGCACTGCACCTGAGCATTGCTATTCCAAGGCCGCGGCGATGTCGCACTGCCATATTCCAGCGATGACCGTGACGCTGCAGAAGCTTGCACAAGTGTGCCGATGCTGGGACTGGCTACCCCTGACATTGCCGCTGTCCCTGGCTGGAGCATAAATGGAGAGCCGACACTGTTGATAGTTGCTGGGCTGCTTGCTGCAGTGCCCGACGGTAGTTCGTCCTCAGACACATGCAGCACGCTCGGGTAAATGCCGTTCAATACGTCCTTCCGCAGCGATCCCGGTGTCGCATGCACAGGCGAAGGAAAGGCCCGCTCCCTGGCCAGGCCGAGATCGCCAGGAGAAGTGCGTGGAGGCGCAGCGAGGCTGTACTCACGGACCAGGCTGCTTTCATTCGTTAGACCACCGTCACGTGCACGAGCAGTGCGTCCTGAGGACGGCGAGATGCTGTACTTGACAGTCGAGCTTGTAGCATTGCCGCTGTTTGCAAAAGGGCTGGCATCTGACTGAACAGCACCTGGAAGACCATTGGACTGCGCTGTGCCCAGGACTGCTGCTGGGGCTGGCGAGCACAGCTTCCGCTCATCACTGCATGCCCATGATTCAAAGGCGCCACCCCCGTTCTGACCAATGGCTGTGCCCATGTCTGAGAGAAGAATGCCAATCCGATGACCAGCGTCACCGCATGCCGCGGCCAACGCATATTGCAAGTCCCCAAACGAATGACGTAGAGGAGACATGACGGCCGATGGCGCTGACGCAGGTGCCAAGTCGTGCAGCTGCCGTGACAGGCGGATTTCTTCACGCATTAGCGGGGATGGTGGTGGCAGCAGGCGAACACGGCCAGGTGAAGGGGGCAGAACGTCACCGCCTGCTGCTGCCAACGCTGCTGTGGCCGCCACAACCTCCTGGTGCGATGCAGGACGCAATGGGCTTTGCAGAATGGATCCGCAGGCGGGAGACCCAGGAACTCCACTCGCACTCATAGCATGATACCTGCCTGTGCAGCTGGTGCGTGACAAGGGGCTAAGAGGCGGAGTAGTGTTGCTTCCAACGCCCAGAGCCTGCTGGTGCTGCCTTGAAAGCTGTGAAGCGGGGCTTGCTGGTGGCAAACAGGATGCACCACTGTACAAGGAAGCACCAGGGCTGGGTGGCGGCAAGTAGGAAGCACCAGGGCTGGGTGGCGGCAAGTAGGATGCAACGTCCGGCAAAATTGTTGCAGGGCTGAGCGGTGGCATGTACGATGCGCTACCACGGAATGGTGACCTGGGGCTGGGTGGTGGCACATACGATGCACCAGCGTTTACGCAAGGGCCAGTGCTGAAGTGTGGCAGGTAGGTTGCAACACCTTTCAGACTAGAGCTGGCACTGGACACCGGCGACGCATGGCCAAACAAGTAACCTGGGGTTGCAGGCGGCTGGTAAGACGACGCGTGGCTTGGCGGGGAGCTGGTGTGTCCTGCAGCGCTGCTGCCTGGGCTGCGGGGTGGCTGCAGAGACGACAGGGTGCTCAGCATGGTAGAAGGCACGGCAGGCGGTAGGTACACCATAGGACTGGAGGCAAGGGCCGTGCGACTTGGAGTGCCAGGTGGCAAGCTAGGCAGCTGCTGCTGCTCAGGCCTGAGTAGTGACGTTGAGAACGGGGGCTGGGGCGCCAGTGCACTCTCGTTGTGGAAAAACGACTGTGGCCTGTAATGGAGTGCAGTTGATCTGGGTGGCGTTGGTATGTTGTCATCAGGAAGAGCCAGATGGGTTGCTGTGCTGTATGGCGAGCGTGCCCCCATGAACTCACAGCCACCCTGACGGGGCACAGGTGGCGATCTGACAGGGTTGTGGTACAAGGACTGGCCTAGCAGCTCCGTTGCTGCCTGGCCAGGAAGCGCGAGCTGTGCTGCTGTGCTAAACAGCGAGTGGCGGCGTGCTGGCGCCAGCACATCCTCGACTGACTGCACTGCTGAGCTGGCACAGTATGCTTCTCTGGCTGGCATCGCAGTCATGTGCTGATCTGGTAAAGCTAGCCGTGTCACGTTGCTCTGATGCGGTTGCTGCACAGGCAAGTCTGACATGCTAACCATCATGTTGCTGTGATGTACCTGGAGCCTGCTTGGTTGTGGCACAGCTGGGTGCGACTCCAGGCTATTGCCAGTGCTGGTGAGAGAGGCAGTAACGGGTAAATCACGCCAACAAGGCCTGCTTACACCACCATCGTCAGACGCATTTGCAGACGAAGTGCTGCCAAGGAACATCAGAGGTGGGCTGGACAGAACGATCTCCGATTCATGATGGCCTTGTGTGTGCTGTGCAGCTTGTCTGCACTGGCGCCTGGCGCTGCGTGCTGCACGAGCAGCCATGAAGGCAGCACCGCTGCTGCGAGGTGGCCGGGGTGTAGGCTCGATGCCATCGGACTCATCGTCAGCATAAGCGCCATGCGCACGCCTGTCGCCAGCCTCACGACCACCGCCACTGCCCCTGGGCCCGTCCCAGTTGCCGCCTGTCATGCTGCCATCCGCTCCAACCTGAAGCTTGGGCAGGCGAAGGGCTGGCAATGGGACGCATGGCACGCGCTGCGGTCTGGCGTGCCATAGTGCCTGCTGAGCAGCTGATGCACCTGAAGGTAAGCAGTCAAGGACCAACAGACATGGGGGTGATGCGCATTGCCGGTGGTGACATCGAAATTGCCCGGCCAATGTTAGCTGAGTGAGTTGTTGAATCCAAGAATCACAATTCAGCAGTGGTCTGCCTTGCGACACCCGGCAATCCGACGCTTGCGATAAACTGTGATCGAGTGCGCCATGTGCGATATAAGTTGAACACTTTGTCCAGTTTGATGGTGCAGGCCATCAGTGTGTGGATGTGGACCGTTCAAGTGAATATGTTGTTGTTGTTGTTGTTGTCTTGTTACATCCGTGTCGATGCGCGCAATGCGCATAAGGTTTGCGTCTCGCAACACAGGGACAAAAAAACTCAAAGTCAATCAATATGGGTCATAAAGCAAAAAGTCATAATAATGCAGGAGCCTGGCAGTCAGTGGCAGAACAAGCTATATCTTCCAAAACACCACCTGAAATGCTATCTTCCAAAACACCACCTGAAATGCGGCCAGGTGTCATAGGTCGGCCACCAGATTGGTTGATATGAGAGCAAATTTTGTGCAGTAGGTGCAGGTTGAACCATTAAGGCACAAACCACACTCGTGCATTGCGCCTTACCTTGTGTATGCCCTGGTTTAGCTGCAATTCTGGTGTTGGCTTGCTTGCAGGCTAATCACTATGCCTTGCTCCACCCGCAGACAAAGATTGCCATAAAATGTGGTTTGGACCGACCCTAACCCTAACCCAACCCCTAACCCTAACCCTAAACCCTAACCCTAACCCCATCATGTGTGTCGTCTTGCATTTAAAATGATTTGCCACGTTGTTGACAAAATACGCACATGTCTTCCACCAGTTACCTGGCAAAGCTCCTTGTGCTGCCGAACAGTCCTTGCTAGCCTGCTGGTAGCCCGGACGTGCAGGTGAGGGAGCAGGCCGCACCCTGGGCTCGTCAATGGACCCAGTCTGGCTGTGTTGAGCAGGGTCATCCTCGGAAACACTGGGCATTGGGCCAGACACAGGGCTTGACGACTGGTCACAACTCCGACGGTTGAAGCTGTCGTGTGACCATAACGAGAAGTGTGACTGTGGTGAGAAGGGCTTGGTGCAAAAACCGCCATGCTTGATGTGCAAGCCACTGCTAGAGTGTTTATCATTACCCACTACAAATCCTGTGGATGCCCGGCGCGCCATGCTCTTGTGCGCAAAGGGCACAACACTTTCAGACTCAGAAGCCTGGTTCTGCATTGGGTTACTTGTGACGCAATGAGAAAGGCGCCTTGTGCTGGGCCGCACAGTGATGTTGGTGGATTCGGGTGACGTGGGTGTGGGGCTCAGCGGTGCAGGTCCAGTGGCAGGGTTCACACTGATGGGCGCAGGGTCTACGCACATGGGTGTACAGTCACGCTGCGGGGCCGGTGGCGCAAGCTCCACTGCAGCTAGCAGCGATGCTGGTGCCTGATCAGGTTGCACGGGCTCAGATGATGACGGCGCAGGGCGAACTCCTGATGCCTGACTGCCTGGCGCAGCGCTCGTCATCAAGTGTGACGCCTGTTTTTGGCATGTGCGCACGTCTACCAGCAGGAGGTCCTGTGTGTGATCAATTGAGCAGTGCACCTTGTAAAGAGATTGAGCAAAGGGCCAAGGCAAGGGCACGGCTCAAAACATCATTTGATACGATTTGACGCAGTACAGTTCGAGATACAGACACTATGAATACCATACCAACAAGGCTGCAAGCTGAACCCTGTGCTCAACCCCAACCCACCAGCTGCATCTCCTGGTATCCAGCAGGCAGGGGACAACGCCGCAGATTGGACTGACCATGCTTTTGCTCCGGAACTAGCAGGCCCAGCTCCTGCGAACAGCACACGCACAATGTGCAAGGCAAGCCAATCTAACCACTTGTCAGGCACTGACGCAACATCTCAATGACACCCTCCCACATCCTGAAGCCGTGATGTATCAATGCAAGGCAACAGTAACAAGAGCCCTGTTGCAAGCTCCTCGGCCTGTTGTTGCTCGCCTGTCATACTGGTAATCATCTCGGCTCTTCCCACACATCCGCTTCCTCCAGGTTTTGCGCGAATCGAACTTACCAGCCCTCTGAGGTGGCTCGACGCTTTCTCGTCTGACCGCAGCGTTATGTCCACGTTGTCGCGTGCATGCAATGCCATCTCGCGCCTTGATAAGTTAACTGCAAAATCAGCGTCATAAGATGAAGGCGATGGATCACGCTTAAGATTGCGATACCGCATGATCCAATGACGCACGCAAATGTTTTTGACAGGAGCTGTGCGTCAAGCACACCGCCTGGTCTATGTAAGCCTTCCTTGCCATGTGTCTTACCTCCCTCCTTGTCGAGTCCCGTGGCCGCCCAATGTCGCATGGATGCGATAGCCGTTGCCATGTCTGCCACGCCGCAACTGTATGTGCGAGGAGTGACTCCGGCTGCAGCTACCGATCGGGGCGGCTTCCACTGTCGATGAAGCAGCAAGACTGCCCAAACCTCGACAAAACCAGGAACGGCCTCCTTCACATCAGTCGATACAGATACCGGTGAGTATCCAATCACCGGTTGATCCACTGCGGGCTTGACCGGCTGAAATGCCTTCAGGGCCTTGCTTGCACGTGCGGAATTCGCTGGGCTACTGGGCGCGCTGAGCGTGAACAGGGGGCTGGAATGCTGCGGGAGAGTGTGCACGGCACCGGTATCGCTCTGCACAGCGGATGAAGATTCGAAAGGAGAATCCGTTGGCATGGCTGCAGATGGGAATGTTGAAGAGGCTGGAGTCAATCGCTCAGTGGGTCTGGATTCAGGCGAGCCAATCTGCATTGCTGTCTGTGGCAAACCGACATGAGGCGATAGGCTGGAGCAAAAAGACTTCCATTGCTTGAGCGTGCGTTCAGAGAACGAAGCTGCACGTCGAGGCGCTGCTGACTTGCCGGATCGCATCAGAGCAGACTTGGGAAAAGAGATAGAAGTATCAGAGGGTCCGTGCTCCAACAATGCTGGCGACGGCGGCTGCGATTGGCTGCTTGCCATTGACTCCCTGTCAGGCGAGACCTGATGGCCAATCATTGGCGAGTGACCCGAAGATGACGAAAGCGATCTTTCAGTAAGCATGAATGCGAACGAGGAGGCGGGAGAATCAGATGCAGAAGTACCGTTGTTGCCAGAAGCCAGCATGTCCCAGCCAAATGTGATGGATGCAGCACGCGCTGCTTCGCGTAGCTGCACGAAATGCGACCGCCTGTACATGCTGCTTGCCAGCTGAGCACATAGACGGGCTTCTGGGGAAAGACGCCCTGAGCCGCGTAAAGCAATGCTGCCGGTAGCGAGTGGAATCATATTGCTCTGCGTTGCGGCTGAGAGCGCGGCCGCTTCAGCGCTTGGCAACGGGAGCGGGTTTGTCGGCTGCCTGACAGCCATAACTGGCAAATCGGGACCCACATCCGCTGATGCTGCTGCTGCTGTTTTTTCAGATAACTCCTGCACTATGAATCTGTTCAGCATCGCGCTGGGGCGCAATGTCTGCGTGACAACATCTCCAGCACCTGGCTGCACGCCGCCTACTGTCCGAGTCCGCAATTGTGACCCAGCCATCAGAATGACTGCAGTGTCGCTCGCTGAAAGGGTGCCTGGCGCATCTGCAGGGCTGGGTTGCTGTAGGACATCATCACGATTTGAGGCAGCCTTGCGCTGGTGAAAACAGACAGGCATCTGTGCACAGCCTTGCAGTGGCAAAGTCGACTCCATGCCCGGATAAGATTGAGCCATCACTGGCCAGCTGCTGCTGCCTGCCAGGCCAGGCCAGGTGGCTGGTGCCCAGCTGAGATATGCCATGGGGCTGCTGGGGAGCCGTAGGCGTGATGCCAGCTGATGCGCCGCCGCAGCGGAGACTCCAGCGCATGGAGTTGCCAGGCCCAACGTGCATGCAAACGCTTCTTGCGCAGGGTGGTGCAATGGGCTGCTGCTGCTGCTGCTCGAACCAAAAGTCTGATATGCTGAAGCCGCTTGCACTTCTACACTAGCGGCTGCAGCCTCAAGGGCTTCAACCGCCTTGCTTAGCAGGGCACAGAACGCTTGCAGGCAGGCGGCCATGACCTTCAAAGTACGCAGAGCAAGCAGAATGGACAGCCGTACGATGCCAACCCAGGATAGGATGCGCCTAAGTGGCCAGTGCGGCTGAACGCGGGCAGCAGTTGTTAGTGCTGTTAGGCTGTTCATGGGTCTTTCCCTCTGCACAGCAACAGTCCATGCGCTACTGGGGGAGGATGAGCCCACTGTAGACAATGGCGATTGTAGCGAATCCTGCGACCTTTGTTCCACAGCTGTATGTGAAGCCTCAACGCCCGAAGCAAACATGTGTACTGCTTCTGTGGCAGTGAGAATACGCTGGCCAATCACCAGCTCTACCCCGGATTGTGCCACGGCGCAGAGCACGATCCGTGCAACAACCAGTAGCTCTGCAGTGGCACAGTAGCTGAGCAGGGTCCTGGCAAGGTCTGCCCACGCAGTCACTTGCTGCTGTTGAATTGAACCAATCACTAGTGTGCCGTCAGCAGCATTGGCCATGTCGGTTGCTGTGCTGCTTTGCTGGTTATGTGTGGAAGCAAAGAAGCCCTGCAGCTGTGGCACTGTGTCCAGCAAGAAACACAGGTCTGCCACCAGTGGTTGTAGATGCTGGCGCCACACCGACCACACCAC
>QAXH01006077.1:25516-39768 GCA_004335635.1 Chloromonas sp. AAM2
GCAGTCTCAAGGGTGAGAGCAGGCACATGCAGCCTGCATAACGGCAAGTTTGCATGCAACAGTGTTTGAACACAGGATGTGTATTCCATTTCATCGTATGCAATCCACAGAGTTTAAATATACCGTGAAGTGCTCTGGCAAGTCAAAAGCTAGCTCTTTATCTGCAATGCAGCAACTGTTGAATTGCCCATCACTGCCCTGTTTTAGCAACTCTTGAGCTCGTACCTGGCCAGGCCCACAGCTGCTGGTCCAAGGGGCACTCCCTCCACCACATGGTGCTCAGCAGCCGACAGCGGGTCCAAAGCACAGACCTGGTCCACAACGGGCATGCCAGCCCTACACAGCACCATCCTGACAAAGCCACCTGCCAGCTGCTGCGCCACTTCTGGTGTAGCCGCGTCCCCAAGTTGTTGCACAGCAGCAAGGGCGACTGGTATGACTGAAGGCTGTCCTGGTGCAATGCAGACAGGCAGTACCAGCATGGGGCACTGGCTGGGCTGCACCTGCATGCACAGCTGAGGTATTGCAATTTGTGCTGCTTGCGTGCTGCCGCCTGCAACTGCACTGCTGCCGGGTGAGGTGACGTGCACTGCCAGGCTAACCTGAGTACCATGACCTGGTGCTGCTGGTCTGGTCAGTGCAGTGATCTCGTCACCGAGTTTCGACAGCAAACCATCCTGAAGATTGGGCTGGGTCGCATGTCCACCATCTGCTGTGTTGTCATCAGCAGGTTTGTCTGTCACAATGTTCATATCTGGAAACACCACGAGGCTGGCCAAAAGCTGAATGCAGCCTCTGACACACAACAAATCCGCCTGTGACGCCGATCCTGGCAAACAATGCGGGCCTGCTGCCAGCAGAGCACGGCCCACGGCGTCTGTCAGAACACTTGCAAGGTCGCTGGCTGCTCTGTTGTGCAACTCCACCTGCATTTGCAAACACATGGCTTATAGAGACTGGAAGTAATGCAAGACAAAGCCTTTTGCTTGGCGTCATTGCCTTGTTGATAGCAAGCTATATGCGTTGGCTACTGTGAGCGTTCTTATGCAGTTTAGGATTTGAATTGTGCATTGCACACAGTAGACCCTGCATTGTGATAGGAGGTAAGCGCTGCTACTACCACAGCAAGAAGTAGCCTGTATTGTGCTGGACAAAGCCACATCATAACTGGTCCTATGATACAGCAAAGAGGAACGGTCTCCGTGTTCATCTGGCAGGTACGCAAGATACCCCACCTTGCCGCTGCAGTAGGCCCTGTGCAAGCGGGAGGTGTAGAGCACACTGCGTCGCTTTGGAGGCTTGGCTGTCCCGCTCAGCAAGGGGCAGCCATCAAGCAGCCCACCATCACTGTTGATCATGTTCAAACCATCTGAAGTGCTGTCAGGCACAGGCGAGCTGCAAGGCAATATGGCTGCAGTCTGTGCCTCAGAACCATGAGCCATGCGTGAGCAAGCCTGTTGCCTTGATGCAGTGCGTGCTGCGTCTGCTGCCATGGCCTCTGCCATCAGCAACCCCAAGTCAATGGCAAAGCGGTTGAGACTGTCGGTGTTGGTGTTGGTGGCTGTGACCATGTCGCATGTGCGTGGGGTAGCAGAATCCCAAGTGCCTGCAGGAGACGCGACTGCACACGGATGATGCAGATCTTGTTGCGGACCTGCAGCTCTGCTGGACCAAGTCCACGACTGCGATCCAGAGGCGGTTGCCCGCGGCGATGACAATGGTCCCGGAAAAGGCAGAAAGGTGGTGCGAAGAGAGGTCGTCAAAGGAGGGTGAGGCGTGCCGGAGTTGTGGCTGTGGTAGTTGCAGCGCTGCAAATCGTGATCTCTTTGGCACGTTGCGCTGGGAATCTCGGCTGAAATCGCGCCCGCATCAAGTTTTGAATAGTGCAATCTGCTGCTAGCTTTACCCTTGCCTATATCTGAGCAAGGCTGGCTGCCTTGGGAGCACATGGGATTGTTGGATCTGAACAATGAAGGCGAGACCTGCGACCTTCCAGGTGTGTCAGCGCCAGACCCGCTCCAGAGGGACAACATGCTGGCTGCTGACCCGCTCGCTGCCCTTGTGTAAAGCTGAAACTGGGATACGCTGCTGGGTGGAGTTGCTGCCTCAGATCTCGTGCGCTCGTGTGCGCGGCGCTTGGGTCCCAGCCTATGGTGTGCAAGCCACCATACCCAAGAGGCCGCACAGAAGCAGAGCGTTGCAAAGAAGACTGCGGTGGATGCCTCTGACGCGTGAGGTACAAGGAATTCATCGGGCTGCATGGTACCGGAACCCTTGTGTCAGTCAGCTTGGAAGCCCTGCGCGTTGGCGTCGCACAGAAGCACTTGCAACCTTTTGGTGGTAGTCTCAAGCTGCGACCCACTCCAAACAGCTGCGCCAGGGATCGTCAAGGTCTGGAATCATAAAGACGACGAACCTTGTTGGAATACAGGGGAAGGTCTGGGGCTTCCAAAACCCACGTAGGCAGTCAGGAAGACCCTAGCGCATGAAGTGATGCGATGAATCTCAACAACCACGCGAGAGTTACGCAAGGGTTTTCGGAGCAGCATGTGCGTCCATTCTTTCAGTGGAACACAACAAACATAGAAGTGTTGACAGACTTGAATACCATCGGCCGCTCAGCACACTTCTGCAAGTCGACACACTTGCGTTTGAAATGGGATAGGCGGGCAAACCGCACTTGTGAAAACCACAAGGAAACCACGTGCCGGCAACACCCTATCTCATCGTGTTGTCTCGCCATCTGCACAACGCAACTTACAGGCGATACCAATGACATCGCCCCAATCGCAGTTAGAAGCCATAGACCTCAGCATCAGTGACGTCACCATGTTGCCAGCCAGCGGCGCCACTTTGCAATCGTGTTGACCAGCTCGCGCGGCAGGCTGCTTCTGCAATCACAGCTGCAGCAGGTTGCAAGAGACAGTTTTAAAAGCAGGCATCCAGCCGCCCGTGAGGTTCCGGCAGTGAGGGTTCCGACACCATGCAGCCAAGCGCGGCCAGCGTCGCGCAGCTTGAGGATGAGATCTCCGCCAGTCTTCTATTCACCTGCTTCTGCATTTGCGTGGCCTTTTGGGCGTGGTGGATCACATGCAACGGCCCAAACCCCAGAGGCTCAAGATTTGATGACAATCGTATGGCGGCAAAGGCAGCGCCTGCCACCAGAACCCGTTCATCGCAATTTGAGCCCGATGCAGCGGCCCCTGCGGCTTCAGCCGACGACTTGCCACGTCTCAGAGAGCACAACTCACTGATGCTTCCACAAGGCAAGAGCGGTATTGATCGCCTTCCAGCCATGTTCAACTCATCTGACCGTCTCTCAAGCAGTCGCTCACCGTGCCGGGCGACGACAGCGCAACCTGGCGCTAATCAGCACACCTCCGCGTGCTTCAACAGCCCACTAGCAGCTTTCCCGCCCACCACGCTGGATCGCAGGCGATGTGCTACGCACAGCGCTTACAGCACCAGCCTGCTAGCATCCCCGCTGGCCACTGCACTTCACACTAGCTTGTTCGCCTGTGCACAGTCCATCCATGGCACCCCAGGTTGTCAGACCTGGCCAGACGCATCTGCCCGTGCGCTGGTAAAGGCGCACAGTGTACAGCATTTTACAGCATGCCAACCTCCTCTGCTCTCACATTCATTTTCAGCACCAGCTTGTGCTTTGGATCTGACCAAGAGCCATGCAGCCAGTGAGCGCATCGCCAAGCGTCCAAAGCGCCGCAGCGTGCTGTACACATCACGCCTGCACAGGGCCTATTGCAGTGGCAAGGTGGGGTCCTGGTTGCATGCTCTGGTACGTTGCTAAAGTTAGCATAGCCGTTCACACGTCCGCCAGGCCGTGACTTGTCTTGACAGGTACATTTTGTCTTAACAAACTCTGCAGCTCTGTGCTGAGACGTACGCTGTTGGGCAAGTTTTGTGACTTGCAAAGCTGCATCTACACAGCTTTGTTTGGCCCTGGTGTTGCATCATGGCAGGAAGTTGGCCATGTATCATTTTGCATGCAGGCTGAGCCACACACACAAGCCGCCTGTGACCTGGCTCATGCCCTGACTGATGCCGTGGGCCGCGCGTTGTTGGCAGCAGGGCCACGTGCATGCACCGGCTCTGGCTCACAGGCAGACTTGCTGTGTGTGAAGGGCTGCATTCAAGTTCTGGCTAGTCTCGTGGTGCTGCCAAGTGCGGATGGCACGCCAGTGCTCCCATGCCCAGCTTCTCCTGCTGATGGCATTACTGCAATTCCTCTTGCCGCAAGCACCAGTCCTGCAAGCACCACCTCAATTACTGGGCGTGCAGGGCTTGAGGCAGCTCTGTTGTCATGCCTTAAGGAGGAATTAAACGTTTTGACGGGCCCTACGGCACCTGGCCATGGCATGCAATTGGATATGTCAGTGCAAGTCAACCCTTCCTCTCTAGCAACGGCAGACTGCACCAGCACACCATCAACGGCGAATCGCAGCGACAGCATTTTCCTGCCGCCACGCATTAATGTTCAGGCACAGCCAGGTAATTGTCCCATGCTGGCACTGCCTGTCTGCATTGCAGCAGGACAGCCTTCAGTCATACCAGTCGCCCTTGCTGCTGTGCAACAACTTGGGGACGCGGCTACACCAGAAGTGGCGCAGCAGCTGGCAGGTGGCTTTGTCAGGATGGTGCTGTGTAGGGCTGGCATGCCCGTTGTGGACCAAGTCTGTGCTTTGGACCCGCTGTCGGCTGCTGAGCAGCATGTGGTGGAGGGAGTGCCCCTTGGACCAGCAGCTGCGGGCCTGGCCAGGTGCGAACTCCAGAGTTACTAAAACAGGGCAGTGGTGGGCTATTCAACACTGTTGACGATTTTGCTTTTGACTTGCCACGGTACCGGCTTAGCACTTCACGGTATATCTAATCTTGTTAGATTGCATATGCTATATTGGATTACACGTGCTGTATACAAACACTGTTGCATGCAAACTTGCCGTTATGCAGGCTGCATGTGCCTGCTCTCACCCTTGAGACTGCCGGGCAGCCCACCACTGCAGCGTCAGTTGGTACCGTGGAAACCATGCAGCTGCCCTCCTCCCTGCAACTGTACGTGCTGTCAGAGCCGCCACGTGCACCAACGGGTGAAGGGCTAGCAGCTGGCGGTAGCACCACTGTACAGCAGCAGCCTGCTACTCAACTGCTGGCAGCCAGCCAACTGATGCTTGCACCCACGGACGTGGCTGAAGAGCTGCAGGCAATGGCAAAACGTATGCTACAAGCGGTGCTGGCAAACAGCAAAGAGCATAGTGTTTGCGACGTGGTGTGGTCGGTGTGGCGCCAGCATCTACAACCACTGGTGGCAGACCTGTGTTTCTTGCTGGACACAGCATCACAACTGAGGGCTTGCCTGGCTTCCACATTTCACCATCAAGCGGACACAACAGCTAACACAGGTGCCAATGGCAACAGCAGCGCAGCATCGGCAGCAACAGCAAGCACCAGTCAGCAACAGCAAGTGACTGCATGGGCAGGCATTGCAGCAAGCTTGCTTGACTATTGCGGGGTGGAGCAGCTCTCATCTGTTGCGGCTGTCTTGTTAGGCACAGTTGCAAGTTCAGGAATCCAACTCACCATTGGATCACGTAGCATCACTGCTACTGAGGCACAGAAGCTGTTCATGCCAGGAGGTCAGCTTTCAGGAGGAAATGCGGGCTCAACAGCGTCAGAAAGCAGCATACACTCTGCAGCTCAGCCAGGAGTTACTGGTGAGCAATGGGAGACACCCAAGTCGATTCTTTCCCAACAGGACTTGTTTTCGTCTGTCAGTGAAATCGTTGTGCCATCTGCAGCTGGAGGTCATGTCCACGGCATCACAAGCGACGACTCTGACGAAGGTTCGCCCTCCCACGGCAGCCCTCACAAACACCAGACGCCAGCCATAGCCCTGTTAGCCGTGGCGGCAGCTGGCGCATGTGCATTGTTTGTGACGGCCCAGCGGCGTAGCAGCACAATTGCACATGCACCACTAGAGACAGTGCTTGTCCTGGAGGCAGCTCGGCTGGTGAGTCGCCTTGCAGCTGCCGCAGTGCTGCTGGTAGCCCTGCTGTCCATGGTAGCAGCTGCAAGAGGCTGGCTACGACAAGCATCCCCGCGTCACCCAGCAAGGGTTAGTCTGCTGCAGCTGTTGCGGCAGCTAGCCCTGCAGTCCGTCGCATTAATAGCTGCTGGCATGCGTAAGCTGTTTGCTGTGCTAGACAGCGCAGCAGGGGCAGTTGAGGCTGCAGCTTCTTCTTTCGCCACAAGCCCCGGCCTGCTACCAGCCTGCCCTGAGTGCCCTGCGCCTGACCTTGGCACAAGCCAAACACATGTGACTTCTGCATCAACACTGGATGTGCAACACCATCAAACACGCCAGCTGCAGCTCGGCTTGCCACAGGCTCAGGTGGTATGCAGCCCACGTTCGTCAAGCTTCAAGCGCTCAAGTGCACGTGTGTTGCAGCCAGGAGTATTGCGTTGCACGCTTCTTGTGTCTACCAAGCCGGCTCTGACAGCACCGCCAGCAATGCGACCAGCTCAGCAGGCAGCTTCGACGGTCCACCAGCCCAACGCAATGCCGGTGATTCGCTCACCTCCAGGCGCTGCTTCAGCGTCACAAGTGTGGCAGGGTACGGCATCATCTACAGCCAGCCTGCCTGCAACCAATTCAGCACATGATTTCTTGTCGGATGCCCAGTTGCCCCTTCATCCCATGGGAACCACCTATCGACAGCACCGCCTTGCGCAGCTACACCAAGCAGCTGGCGCCGCATCGACTGCTTTTGCTTGGGATGAGCGGGCACTTTTCATGTTGGCTCCTATGCCCTCCCCGCCTCGCCGCACTTCGATAAATCCCCGCGCCGCCGCAGGGTTTTCTGGGCCATTCTCGTCCCTTGTGGAGCAGTGCGCGCCAGCTGAGTCTGCACCTGCACTGCGTCCCATGAAGCCTTCAGGCGTGCGCCGCACACTCTCGTTCTCAATGAAATCATCCCAGCAGTGGCAATCCTTTTGTGCCTGCCTTTCGCCGCCCGCTGATGCCGACAAGCCGGTGGTGATGCAAGTCGGCCTAGGCTCTCCCAGCCGACCAACTGAGGAGCAGCCTGCAGCATCTTTGTCAGCTGGTGCTATCGTGAACGCACCAGTTGCAATTGATTGCGCAGCGGGATTTTCACCCGTGGCAGTTACGGGCGATGCGGATGCATGCGTTCCTGGTTATGTAGAAGTGTGCGTCGTTCTGATGCTACATCGACAGTGGAAGCCCGCAAGTGTTGGCAAAGGTGCAGGTGAAGCGTGCTTGCCTTAGTACAGACGCCACGGTGTCGGTTAACGTGCAGACATTTCATCATGTAGGAAGTAGATGGGTAGCAGACTTCCTTCTGGCCAAATGGTATCTTGAATTCATTATCAGCACAGCCGTTTCTTGCTTCGAGCATTGCTTGCTGCTTCTCCTCTGTGCCTTGCTGCCCCTCGAGCATGCCTGCCGTCACATAGGCACGCCAATTCTGTGATGTGTTTGCAGGCACGCCGCTTCACAAGACTGCTGATCAACAAGCTGGCTTTCTGGCGACAAACCAGCTGGCTGCGATGTTTGGGAATGGCATGGCAGAAGTGGTGAGTCGGTGGTCATAGCCAGCCAAAGGTTCGGAAAGGCGGCTTGCACACATGTGTGTTCACAGCAGTTTAGTGTGCAACATAGTAACGTGTGGAGATGACAGTAATGCGGCAGAGTTAGCAGGTGGTGATGGGTTTTACAAGGCTGGGCGCACAAGTTGATTCTTCACTGCTCACCCGTTGCGTTCTGTCGTGTGCAGGACATGGACTTGCTTGTACCAGAGGAGGCTGCAGCAAGATCACGCAGCACTCTGCTGCCCAATGGATACGAGGATTTGCAGCTGGTGAGGCGGGTTCAAGCATGCAGCACTTACAGATGTATCAAGGACGGAGCCGCAGGCTTACGCTGCGCTGATCATGTCTACTTCATTACCAACTCAAGCCTTGCTGTATTTGCAGGACACACTGCTCGCAGACATTCGCACCTGCCAACAACAGGCTGCACATTTTCTGGCAGCAAGCGTTATCCCAGGTGCTCCTTCTGCTCGTCACTCCCGGCCAGCGACAGCGCTTGCCAAGCTGCCATGCAAGCTGCCAGACGGAGCCGAAGCCTCTGCAGCACCTCCTGCTGCTACTACAACTCAGCTACAGACCAAGTTGAGCTGCAGCCCAAAGCGTTCACCGCGGTCGCATCTGTCATTTTGGTCAGGCAGCAGCGCCAGGTTGCCGCGCGAAGACGTGAGTAGGACAACAGCAGCCTCAGCAGCAGTTTCAGCCAGTGCTTTGACCAGCTCAGCTGCGGGGGCGGCTGTTTGCAAGGATGACGGCACGACGTTACGTCATGCGAGCTCACTGAGCAGATCACCACCATCAAGTGCATCAGCTTGTCCTGCGCCTATCCGTGTGCTGGAGCCAGTTACAAGTGCCACGGCACCAGGGCCACAGCTGCACAGCAGTTTCTACACCAGCGGCTCAGGCCAATTCCTTGAAGGTATGCCCCGGGTCTGGGACATGTCAATCTGGATGAAAGATGGCAGGAGCTGCTTGCTACGCGCCTTTCATGTATGCACGCCAGTCCTGCTGCCGTCTGATGCATGCAGTATTGCATCCTGCTATTGTACCCTACATTCCATACATCAACAGCTTGCTGCGCATCATTGGCTTGCTAAGCCATTCTATTGCCCTCTCCAATGGCAATTCCACCAATTTGCTGGCTGTCCACCTTCCTTTGTCCACCGTTCGCTCATGCTGCTGTGATTACTGCTCAGGCGCTCTGTTCAAACATGACATGTGTAGGTGCAGCAAGTGGTGTTGTGCATGCTACCTCACAGCCCGCCCATCACCTTCCCAAGCTGAAACTGCAGCACGTGGAGGGAGACAGCGGCACCTACAGCTCCGGCAGCTGTGTCGACGATGAGTTTGATGACACGCACTGCCTGGGCTGGTTCACGTCGGAGTGCAAACCCGGATTGGACTTATCTCCGTCGTCTGCAGCCGAGCATCCCATTTGGCACCCACGTGATACTGCTGCTTCCAGTGCTGTAGACAGCGTGACCAGCAGTGCCGCCTCTACATGCCAGAGTAACGTCTTTGCCCGCAGAATCGCACAGCACCGCAGGCCAACAGCACAATTGCCACAAAGCACACAGAATACAGATATTGCAAGTCCGCGGCGCGAACGCAGCCAGCCGCTGCTTATTCTTCGGCCTGCCTCCGAAGATGGCGAAGATGGGAGGTTCTGGCGCGCTCGCTCGCAGGCGTCACTGTTCGCCAGCAGATCGAGTGGCCGTGTCCCACAGAGGTCAGCATCCCAACAGAAGAGCACGTCAGAGCGGCCCAGTACAGCGACTCGGCTGGTCCTTCCAGACCAGACCGCATCCGATGCTTCTATCCACCTTCTTCGTACGCCCTCGACCATGCGTCTGCTTCCTCCCGAGGGCGAAATGCACGACGCATGCGGCTGTTACTCTTTGGACGGCAATAGGATTCAACAGTCGGCACCTGAGCAGCCTGAGCTGAACAGCGACACGTTTGCGTCTTATCCTCCTGCCTCGCCCTCACCACATGCCACACGTTATCACCCACTTGGCCCGATGCTCCTTTCGCCAGAGCATTCGCGCTCCTGGACTCCGCACAGTCCCCTTCCTCACGGCCCTTCACCTCTCTTGTCAGCGCAGTGCCAGTTCATGAGCGCGGATAACGCCATTGACCCCTTTGCCTCTTCGCAGCTGAGCGCATCGCTGCGCCCAGCGTCACACCAAGCCGTAGTGGCAGCAACCGCAGCTGTGGCAGCAGCAGGCGGTGCCATCCTGCCTCCATCACCTGGTCGCATTCGTCTGTTGCCGCCTCCTTCACCACTCATGAAAGAGGAGCTCCGCGTATCAGGGCAGCTGTACGGTCCTGCGGCACCCGCTGCAGCACCATCACCCTTGCGCCCGTCGTTTGGGGATATGCAGTGCGCAGTTGAGGCAGCTTCTGGCAACTGTGCCAGCAACAATGGTGCCATTTTCCCAGATGATGGCCTGGGAGCTGAGCACGTTAGAGGCCATGCCTTTGAGTCCTGGGTTGAAGAGCCTGGCACCCTAGGCGAGCAACATCACCCAGCATCGCCCAGCAACAGCAGGCTGCATGGTCACCTTCATACCGATCCCAGCCCTTTTGCAAGTATCAGCGACCGTGGAGGCTTTTGGGGCACTCAACAGCAGCAGACACCCACTTGCAACTTCGACGGACCTTCACTGTGCAGCTCTCCGGTGCAAAAATGTGGCCAGGCGCAGGCGTGCAACCTTGCCATTCCTGACCGTGCACAAGCAGCCTCGCAGCCCTGCAGCACTTCACGGCTCTTGCTTGATAGCTGGAGCCTGCTTGATTCGCCAACAGACTCAGCAGTTCAGCCAGCAGGAGATTTGCCCACCATCGCACCGCAAATGTCTGCCACAGCCCCTGCTGCTCCCTCTCATCCCGGTGACTCTCCATTCCTGCTTGCGCCCTTGGCCTCGGCCATGCTTGCTACTGCAGAGGCCACAAGCCCAACTATCGCTAGCGGCCAGTTTGCAGTCAAGCAGCCGTCAAATCCACCCCCTCCACCCTCTCCCACCCGCAATACACCCTTTGCACCACAGGGGCCAACCAACGGCCCTGCGTTGTCGCTCTTTCTGCTGTCTAAGGACGACTTTAAGGATTATGATGAAGATCAGAGCTACACGCTTTGCCAGCACGATACCAAGACCATGGCAGATGAGCTGGCGGAAGACCGGACTGGTGCTCAGGATTGCAATGATTTCATCAACGGTATTGTGCACAAGGCCCACGGCCTCTCAGCTCCTGTTTGGCTTGGAACACCCTACACTCCTCTGGTACCGCCTTCAAGTCTGCAGCCGCTCAGTGCAACAGGCCCACTTTTCCAGAGCCCCTGGCAGGTCACTTCACCCGACCAAATGGCAGATCAGGTGGAGCAGGTGAACGGTCAGGGTTCGCCTCCCGCTGTGCATCTGGAGGAACTGCTGCCAGAGCGCCACACCAGCGGCATGCTTTCTCGCCTCTCAGACATGCTGTGCAGCAGCGATGTCAATGCCCTCGCAACCGGCAATCAAGGCGACCCATCCTCCTGCTCGCCGCCTCCACGTGCAGCCAGCAGTGAGGCGCACACGGGGGAGCTAGAGCTATCTGAAGGCTTCAGCATCAGGCACTCGCGTGCTAGTCTGCAGCAACGTGCTACAAGTGCTCCAGACAATGTGATGGTGGACAGGAAAGGCAACACACGTGGCTCACTGCTGGGTGCCACTGGCAACGCTGCTGACCAGGAGACCAGCAATGTGTGCGCCATCGCGACCGTCGCACCCACTGCCACAGTTGCGTACGTAGGCGATGCAAGCCTTAAGCCCTGCCACACTGCACAGCAGCAGCAGGCCAGTGGCAGTTACAGAACGGCCTGGTCAGCGGCTGCAGAGGTTGGTGAAGGCTCTACCGGGTTGGTGGGTGATGGCGAGGCTGTGCCTGTGGCCCAGGCAATGTTGGAGGTGGGCAGCTCTGAAGCTGCAGTGTGCGCGCAAGGAACCGCTGTACAGCTGCATGGAGAGCACCTGGCGGTTCAGTGCAGGTATGTGCTCAGGATGTTGGTGCATGGCTACTGTCCAGCCGTCCTGCTAACAAAGTGCACAGAACTCAGCTGCCTGAGATTCCCCGAACAAAAGAAAGTGTCTGCTCCAAAGCGAGGCCTGGCTCTTATGGGCTTGCCGCCACCTTGCGTGTTATGCTGATTTCACGACCGATGCAAATTGGAGACACTGCGATCTTCTTTTGCTGTCCATCCCCCAGCGTGGTGTGCCGCCGTGTGTTTGCAGGTTGCTCGTGCGTCAGGAGTGCTTGGACACTCTCGTTGCTTACCCAGTTGCACCCGCTGCTCAATCTGCCGCTGATGCTGGTGGCCTGGATGGCACGCACAACCCAACCACAAACGGAACTGCGGTTGCTATTAAGGGCATCATGTCAGCACCTGGGTCTGTAGTTGCCATGCAGCAGGGCAAACAGCAGCAGCAGGGAATGCTGGCGTCTGCAGTGCTGCATGACCCGCTCTGCGTTCGCGTGCACTGGAGAATGCTAGGGCGCACGCTGTGAACACACACAACAAGGGGCATTGTTGGCTACGAACCGGCAGAATAGAGATGGGCATGACTTGTGGGATCAGTCTGTACACCTAACAGCACAAAGCTGTGATGGATAGCAACTCAGAACAGTGAAGGCAGGATTGAAACCCTATGTCTTCCAGTCAGCTTGGCTTCACCAAGCTGTATGCATGTGCGTGCGTACTTTCCAATACAGCATTGGATGTTGCGAGGCAGTAGAACGGCATCACTTGGTGGTCTGCAGGCACAGACAGGGAGCATGGAATGGATACTGCATTAGGCAAGGCATCAGGACTGCATTAATGGTTTGCCTTTTTTTTGTCTGTCAGGCTATTGTCGGTCTGCCAGGTCACTGCCAGCACATCAAGCGCGGCCAGCATACCGGACAGGGGTACATGTTGGTCCCGCTGCCACCGCAATTGTGGGCATGGTACTGCTGTGCTGCTGATGTCAAAGCCCGCGACAGGCATATCGAACCGTTCTTCAGGGTTATTACCAAACTCAGCTTGGTGCCCACATTTTTTTGTCTTCTTTTCCTTTTGTTCAAAGAACCTGTGTCGTTGCAACGTTAGATGGCAGCCTTGCCAACATGCCTCGCTTCACCTTCACTTTTTCCTGGCGAAGGCGATGTGTTGTTGCTCATAATAAAGCGTGTTAGACTCGGTGTAGGCCTCTGTTTACGTGTGGCCATTGCTCCAGCTGTTGATGCAATTATTCCGAATGATAACTTATCATTCGGAATGATAACTTTATTCCGAATGATAACTTATTATTCCAAATGATAACTTGAAGTTCTCAAGCCTAATCGCCTTTGTTCCAGTGCCTGCTGCTAGAGCGTGGCGGTCAAGTTGTGTACAATTGCCAGGCTCTTTTGTTGTTGTGCATGTGTTGACTCATAGCAAACGCCTGTTTAAACCTGAAAGTGTGAAATCACATGCACCTGTAGGCCGCTGCCCTGTATAGTTTCGTGTCATTTCGTCCTGGGCTGCCCAAGGAGGCTGAGTCCATACTCAGCTCATTAACGTCAGAGACATGTAGGGCCTTGCTTTCCAATCCCTGGAATGAATGTTGAGCTTTTATTTGATCCGATTGGGTTTGTGTTTCTTGTCTGGGCACGTCCACTTGTTTTCTGCAATTACAACATTGCTTTGGACGACCATGTGGCCCCTTTCTTTGCATCTTGGCAATGCATGCTTGCATCTAACATACATATCCATCGTCTTTCCCAGCAGACTGGCGCTTTGCGTACAAATGTGCCATAGGCCCATGACGTGTCTGGGATCCCATGATTCCCATGCATGATTGAAGCGTTTGCATCCTTGTACGTGCTCAGCCGGGGTGTCCTTATGCGTCCTACGGCTGCGTCTGCCTCTGTGTTGTTTTATGTGCGCTTCTGCTTTCGCTTAACATCCCTTGATGTGTGGATGCTTAGTTTGCAGGGTGACAGAGCAGACTGCGCTACTTGATCAGATCCATCATGGAATTATGGACGTATGATAGTAACCAGCTTGTATGAGTGTAGCCACACAATAATTTGCACTATGCGCCAACCTGTGAAGCATTAGCGCATCCTGGAGGTTCTCTTCTCTGACACAGGGCAGCCGTGTTTGGATGACAGGCTGGATAATAATTGTAATGACTGCATCATGTTACGCATCTGCGTCTTTGCTGGAGTAGAACCGCAGTATTGGAGGCCAAAAATCTGGACCCAGCCAAAATGACCTGCTGTTCACATGCGAGCACAGCTTGTGCACGCCACAGCCGGTTGCACACCTTGCGTTTTGTCCCCCATGCATAGAGGCGTTAATACCATGCCTGTCATAATTTGCAGTCAGCATTGATGCAAGCACGATTTTGTTAGTGACTATTACAGTGTCAGCTGCGAGTTTGTCAGACCCTGACACAAATCTAACACATGTCCGCAGGAGGCACGCGATGATATTTTTGCCGACCTATAAGTGGAATTTTGCCAGAGGGGGGTCCAGGGCACCCACCCACCCCTCCTAACAGTATGTACAGGTCCATTACAGACTTTGAGTATGCCATTGTGTTCAGTTTCATGAGAGCTTTCCAGAG
>QAXH01006077.1:40608-84868 GCA_004335635.1 Chloromonas sp. AAM2
GTCAACAGGGCAAGGGGTCCGCGTCCGAGAATAATGTACAGGACGCCCAGCCAGTGCATGGCCAGCTCAAACTGGCGAATAGCACCCGAAACCGGGACTGAGCAAAAGCATGCAAAACAAGGCTCGAACCAAGCCGCCAAAGCCTAGTCGGGCGAACAACGTCGCTAGGTCAGACCAGCACTTGAAAAAAATAGAGAACAGCGTCATCGTGCCACAAGGGCAAGCAACCAGCCATGCACAGGGTAGAGAAAAAAAACGAGCGAGCCAAAGAGAGACCGGTGGGGCACACCAACCAAAGAAGGTCTCTTAGTGAAAGGCATGCCGCCGTGAAAAACCACCCTCGTGAAATTCATCAGCAACTCCAACAGCAATTCCGACAACTTACAAGCCCACCAAAACAACCAGAACCAAACCAACCAACCAACCAACCAACCAACCAGCCAGTAGTTCGCTGCCTTTTTGCACCGCGGTGCACCTTGCGACAGTATCATCGCGTGCTCTGCCCATGCGCAGCGCAACAGCCGCGTACTCCTTGAGTACCAACTACAATTTTGAATTCTGTTCAACGCACAGTGCTGGATTGGCCACAGCCCTGGCAGCGTAGCCAGGGCCTTGTGGCGGAGCCATATCATGGACCTGCCGCACGACTGCCTTGGGCTGCAAATCAACAGCCCAGATGACTGCCTTCTTGTGCTGCAGGGCCTTGCGGGCGATGGCTCACAGCTCAGCACAGAGGTGAGCACGGCATGCAAAAGTTCTCCCCGTGCTGACTGTCATGCGTGACCAATCGTTCCTGCACAGCCTAGCAAGCCACACGTTAGCTTGCCTGATACAAGCATGAGTGTGCTAGCATTGTCAGCCCTTGCCATGCCCCTCTTGCATGCATGCTTAGGTGGCCACCGAACTCTTGCTGGAGATACTGCAGCAAATCCACGAGCAGGAAGGAACAATCGGTGTTTACCTTCCACAGCCTGGGCAATCAACTGATAGCCCATGCGAGGAACTCCATGCCCTGCCACTTGGACACAAAATGCGCATGCATCATGGCGAAGAGGAGGCTAACAGCAATCGTAGCGGCAATGCACAGTGGATGCTGTGCTTACGGGCATTGCTAAGGGTAGCAGAGGGCATGCCTCAGCTTCTACAGGTACGAGCAGTTGAGTGTGCACGCATGAAGTGGATGTGATGACTTGTTGAATCTGCGTATGCTGATTGCGTGCATCTTGTGTTGGTGATGTAAAGGACCGTTCATGCAACATTGTGTAACCATGGAAACAACATGCTGAATTGAACAGCCATTCTTCACCGCTGATTTAGCCGTTGCACCTCCGAACGCTGTGTTTGCCCTACCACGGTGCTGTGCCCAACTGGTGTGCTCCAGTAAGTAATCCAGCAATTGAAGCTGTAATGCAACACAACAAAGAAGCAGCATGTGCCACACGTCGGCGCACATTCTCAAGCTCTTGCTTTCAACTGTCGCCATTCCTTGGTCCTACTTTTTCTGCAGGAGCTGGCTGGTCTGGTGCACACGGAGTTGATGCTGCGGCCCGCTCTCACCACAGCCCTTATGGCAGCATTACAGGCAACACTACCCGCACCACAAGCCCCAACACATGCCACAGCAAGCGGAAAACTCACAAGCACTAGCGCTTCTGCTGGACTGGCTGGCAATGCCATCATGAACCGTGGGCGTGACGGTCATGCGGTCATGGGGGCCAGGCGTGGGGATTGTGGGGGTGAGGATGCGGGGGAAGGTAGAGGTGCAGCGTGGGCTTGCTGCGCTCTGCCTGAGTTGCTTCGCTGCGGCCTGCCTGCATCTCCTGGTGACCTCCTGGTGGTGGCGGCAGCGGCCAGTGTGGCGACCGGTGCGGGCGAGGCAAGGCGGGCAGCGGGGGCGGATCCACAGGCGCTGGCATGGCAGTCCATGGCCATCATATGCGTCTCCTCAAGGTGTGGGGCAAACACGGCCATGGGCACGGATATGAAAATCAGGCGCGTGTCTGCACAGGCTGCGTACAAAAGGTACACTTGTACGTTGTCAGATAGCATAGGGGTGCACAGATAGCAGGCACGGGCAGCGCACACAGCTTGCTTGTGAACGTTCAGGCAGTCTACAAGGCCCATGCATTTGCTTGTGCTTTGTCTTCATGCTTCATGTCTTTTCCTATGCCATGCAGTGTCAAAGACCTGACTTCACTCATCGCCACCACCATGCGCCTGCTGCCTGACCTAGGCAGCTGGCTGCGTACCGCATGCATGCAGCTCCTGTCGCACGCATCAGCTGCTGCGCACGCCTGGGGTGCGGAAGAGCCGTTCTTAGACATGGCACCAGCTCGTTTGCACCACCATTCAAAGCAGCAGATGCCGATAGCCATGCGGGACCTGATGGCTCGCTGTACACTGCTACCACCCTCTGCAGCTGACGGTGCTCAACCTTCAGCACATGCCGGGTTGGTCAGTCCGCATGTGGGGCAGCAGCAGTGTAAGCACGAGCAGCAACAGGGGAAGCATCAAGAGCAGCAAGAACCCTTTCAGCAGCAGGAGCAAGAACCAAGGCACATGCTTCCGGCCGCTCCCTCAGCCATGCGACCACAGCTACGCAGCGCACTGAAAAAGCCGCGCACACTGGTGTCTGACGGTATTGCGACTGGTCAATGGCCTTCGGGTGTGGGTAGCTGGTCTGAAGCAGCCATGAAGCTGGCGGTGGTACTTGTGATGGGCTGCGGGTCAGCGGCGCCGGAGGTGGCAAGCGGCCTGGTGCTCAGAGTCATGGAAGAGTTGGCATCCGGAGGTGGGTGCTTTGCAAATTGTGTGCATGTCTCTTGTGGCCCATGACCACAGAAATCCGCACTTGGTGTTAATTACCAGGTGCATCACCTTGTATCCCGACTGTTGCTAGTTGATGGCCTGGTTGCTGTCTCCTACGTGAGATGTTTCACATCCGTCAATGCCCTTTGTGTTGTCCGGCTATGCACAGGCAGCCCCCAGTCGCACAGCGTGCACTGGGCAGCCCTGGCGGCTATCCTACGCCAAGCCACGCAGGCAGCCACGCTCCAACGCCAACTAGGGGGTGCCTCGCTGTCATATGAGTCGCCATGCGATGGCATGGCAGCAGGCATGGCACCTGCTGACTTGGCGGAGTTGCTGCATGATCAGGCGGCCTATGATATGCTGGCAGCCATGTGGGGTGCGCTGCCCCATGTGACAGAAACCTTGTCAGCGCAGCTGCCTTTCTTCATGGCGGTGAGTGCTGCAATTTGCCGCATGCCACTGCATGCCATGTGCAGTGCACCGTCATGCAGAGGCTGTGCAAGCGGCATGGCATGCCACGATGCATGTGGTTCACCACAAGCTCTCCATCTTATCATATCAGCTTTGCTTGTGGGTGATGATGCCCGTGTGGTGCTGCATGTTTTGCCTGACCTTGCATCCCTTTGCTGTTGAGCAGTTCGTGCACGCAAGCGCTCCCAGCCCTCACATCATTGGTGATGCTGTGCACAGGTGTCGCCTCTACCAACGGCGCAGCAGCTGCTGTCCTTACTCGAGCCCTTTCTGCCCGTTAGCTCGCCTGGACTGCGCTGTGCCCTAATGCGGGCTGCAGCGGACAGTGCACGCGCGGCAGAGGCAGCACAGCGCACGGCCGCACTCTCCGCACCCCCCCCACCACCGCTGCTAGCCCCACAACCGCCACCGCGTGCGGCTGTCACTGCTGCCACCCCTGCTCGTCCTGGACTGCTCGCCACCACCTTAGCAAATTCCACTCACAGGACACCAACCAGCGGGCATGTACAATTTGGTCGCTTGCAAGCAGCTGCGACGGCTGCGACTCCAACAGATAGCCGGCCTGTGTCTGCCGCCAGGCACAACCCTGCCGGTGCAGGTGGCATTGCGGGCGCACAAGCGATGAGCACACCGCGGGCGCATGGGCAGGCAGGCAGCATGGCAGAGCAGCGCCTGCCGAGCGCCATGCACACACCGGCAAGCTCATGTATGACAGGTGCGTGTCGAATGCAGAGGAACGGTGTTTAGGCATGTACGTGGAACTGGGTACTGGTTGATCTGACGATGCAAACAACGAACGAGCCTTCCACGTTCTGTTTTTCTGGTTGCTGCTGTTGAGTGTGCCTGCGTCCAGCTTTGCACAAGCACATTGCATGTCAGCTCTCGTAGCCAAATGGTCTCTTGCGCATTCCATGTTTGCTCTTCTGGCTTGCTCCCCTCACCAGACTGCATGAATGTGTCGCACTTGCAGGCAGCACCATGGCCTGCCCCCCCTCCATGTGTGACTCGCTCTTCTCTCGTG
The DNA here is from genome assembly GCA_004335635.1 of Chloromonas sp. AAM2. Classification (NCBI taxonomy): domain Eukaryota; kingdom Viridiplantae; phylum Chlorophyta; class Chlorophyceae; order Chlamydomonadales; family Chlamydomonadaceae; genus Chloromonas; species Chloromonas sp. AAM2. The sequence goes on from QAXH01006077.1 coordinate 44,912, forward strand.
GCCTGGATCACGACCTGTTCACACCTTCGGGCCCCTTAGCTCACCCACTACTGCCGCTGCTCCCACCCCAGGCCAGCACCAGCCAGTTGATAGCTGCTGACAACCAATCGGCTGCTGACACGGGCCGTCAACTAGCTATTGACCTTTACTGCACTGCTATGCTCAAACCCAGTGAGAGCAGGTTAGGCCTGTCCAAGGCCGCCATGAGCCCTTGCACAAGCAGAGACCACGTGCACAGAGCAGCTGAAGCTCTGGGAGGGGGCATGTGCGTAGACGAGCCAGCGTCACATCAGGCTGACGTTGGCCAGGGATTGACTGCGGATGAGAGGTTGTTGGGGGATGCACAGGCTGTGCTGGATGTGTTGCTGGGCCCACGTGATCAGAAACGGTCGAACTCATGTGACTGGCAGAGGTTGGAGCGGATCATCCGGGGTTTCAGCACATGGTTAGAGGGTTGCCGGGGTGGTGCGAACCTGGCGAGCGGCTGGGAGGCGTTGAGACGTGACCAGCACACAACCGCCAGCGTTCACAACAACCCAGTCGATCGAGCGCTGCTGTCATTGCTGGAACGGCATGTGGCACATGTACTTGGTAACCTCTTGCTGCCAGCTCACAGTTTGCCTTGTGAGCTGGTGGAAGCGGGGTTCTGGCTAAGCCTTAGCCTCAGGACTGTGCTGGACGGCCTGACAACATCTGATAGTGCAGCACCCACCACCCATTTGCATGCCCATGGCCAATCCACCGGCTGTGTCAGTGGGCAAGCCAGCCCAGCCGCCTGCGCTCCTGAGGCTCTGGCATGCATAGGCCCCTTGCTAACGCTCCTATCTCTGACAGCCCAGTTAGGCCTACTGCCCAAATACAAGGGTTCAGCAGCAGCACCCATGGGCATTTCAGGCAGGCTGCAGCCCTTAGATAGCCAAGGTGGTTCAGGGATGGCTGCATGGGTGCTGGCAGGGGTGCTCATGGCCACTGCACACCATCGGCCAACTAACCCGGCGCAACTACCAACCGCAACAGTTGAGCAAACCGTGGCTGAGCGATCAGATGTACAGCCACCAGCTGGTGCAGCTGGACAGCAGCTGGAGCTGGGGCTGCTCCGGCTCCAGCAGCACCTGCTCAGTTGGATGCTGCGACTGATGTTGGAGGGTGGGCAACCACTAACTCATGCTATCCTACAAGCTGCAACTGAGCATCATGTCGCACAAGCCAACCAAGCAGCAGTGGACATCTCCAATCTGCAGGCCAGAAGCAGCTGTGGGAAGCTATGCAAGTGCATTGTATGTGGTGTTCTGTTTGGCTCGTCTCCACGTGCTGATCTCACCGGCCAAACAGACTGTGATCTAACTTTTGAGATCACATCGCCTAGGGCAGGTCTGCCTTGCACCACTGGGCTGGCAAACGGGTTTGATCAGGGAAGCGGGGTTGCAGCAGGCAGCAGTGAAGAGGCAGCAGGACAGCCTTGCCTGCAGCTGCTAATGGCTGTGTTGCAGTTGCATGCACAGGCCACACAGCAAGTGCATGAACTGCAGCACTCACAGGCTTGGACAACCGCTGCACAGCCACCTGCCACGGCCAATCCACCTGCTTGCTTGAATTCAGCGGATGTCCCAATCGGCAGTGGTGCAGGGACAGGTGGTCAGCCAGGCCGTACTGGCAGTGGGAGTGGGCCTGGTTCTCCGCCAGACGGTGAGCGTTTCTTTGTCAGCCGCAGAGCGGCCCTGGTGCCCACCCCCCCAGTGGCAACTGCTGGATCCTCATCACGGGATGTTCTGGTGGCACGGTTACAGATAGTGCCCTCGTGGACATTGCCAGCTGCTTCAACAGCCTCACTCATACAGCTGCTGTCAGGCGGTCTGACGACCGGCGCTGCCTCAGCTGTCGCGGTTGAAGAGGCTGATGCTGGCCATGTGGCAGCAGGCCAGAAGCCAGTGTCACTGCATGAGCTGTTAGCGTACTGCCTGGCTTGGGCCAGGGCCGGCGAGGCCGCTGGAACCGCACCTGCGCCAGCTGGCGGCAAGCGTGGTAGCAGTGGCGGCAGCAGCGGCGGTTCAAGCACGCACAGCACCTTACTGCAATCTTCCTTAGCAGTCGCGCGAAATGCCGCCAGTCTGCTACAGTCATCTACCAGCGTGTCCTCTCACACGCCTCTTCTCACTGGTCATCAGCAGCAGCGCCCAGCAGCGGGCAAGCACAGCAAGCGCGGCAGTGGCTCAGAAGTACCGCCCCTGCTGCCCTTTCTCCCGGACCTCCTGGGCCAGCTGGCAGAAGCAAGCGGACTGGGCGAGGGCACACGGCGTGACGTGGGTGTGACGGTTTCTGCCGCCACCACGCTTGCCTCTGCCCTCTCGCTAGTGGCTCAGCAGGCACCAGCAATGCAGGAAGACGGACGTGACGGTGAGTAGCGGTTCAGGGCGTGGGGTCAAAGGGGGTCAGGGCTGACCGAGCAAGTGAAACAAGCTTTCTGTGCAACACTTGGCTGGTGGAGAATGCAGGCATATCATGAAGCATATGGCAGACGGCTGTGTACGACATTGTGCATCATGGATGCATTCGGTTTTCAGAGAGTGAAGTCTGGCAGCAGTGCCTGCTCAGGTGCTTGCTCAGGTGCTTGATCTTTTGCACATAATTGATTTCCCGCACCGCCTTATCAATCTCCTCAAGCTGTTTACTTGTTTGTGACTTGCAGGCAGCTTTGCAGCAGGCGTGGCCAGCGGCAGCAGCCTCGATGCTGTCTTAGCGGCGGCTGATGCTCTGGTGCCGGCGGGGCGGCGCGACGAGGCGGCTCGGGCCGCACTGCTGCTGCTCCTGGCGGACGGGTCGCGCAACACGTGGAACGAGGTCGCTGTCTGGGAGCAGCGCTCGCACTGCTGCTGCAGGTCCGTGTGCCATCGCATTCTTAGTAGCGTTGCATCCTTGTGGCAATGGCACTTTGGGTGCAGGTCTTAAGCTGGGTGAGGACTGGGCAAGGGTCTTGTAAGGCCAGGGCAGGCCAGCTAGGGCTTGGCTCATGAGCTTGAGCGAATTGTGTATTCATGTGTACGGTAGACGACGTGCGACGGGGCAGTGTGTGGCATGGGTATGGTAGGGGTGTGCAGCTGGTCAACCCACGTGTGAGGGGTTCTGCAGCGGAGAAGCTGGGCTATTGTGTCAACCTGTGCTGTGGCAGCAAGGCGGTCAATTTAGTACTGGAGTCATTCATTTTTTTCCATCATTACACAGCTTATCATTTTTCAGCCCACGGTACCGCAGGACCAACCAGCTGGGCGCTCAGCAGCAGCCAACTTCCCCATCCTAAGCAAAGCATGGGCATGATGCCCATGCACATGCAAGGTTCTATACTGGACTGAAGACTTTGAACAGTGGCACCAACACCTTCATCTTCAGCCACATGTGCCGTGCTTGCTGCAATGTGCACAGGTGTATGCCGTGTTGCCTCTGCTCAGCAACCACCAATCGCCAACTACCTCTGCCAAACCAGCAACCACACGGCGTTCACCTCGCAAGTGCACCTCCACACCGCAGCATGCCCACCCTTCTGCGCCGAGTGGAGAGCCACTGGGTCAAATGCATCACGTGGCTTGCATGCTTGTGCCTGCCTACCTGTCAGTGGCCGCTGCTCTGATAGAGGTCACATGCAACGCAACAGGCACCAGCCTTGGCCTTAAATTTGACCAAAACCCATCCCTAACTGCAGGCCATGAGCCATTGCCGCCATCTGCAAAACGCATGCCAGTGCCCTCTCCTTGCAAGACAGCAGCTGCAGGCACAGATGCAGTGAAACAATCAGCGCAGCAGTTGGTTTTGACGGATGGCATGGCCGAACCTGTCCAGGATGCTTGCATGAACAAGCAGGGCGTGGGTCTGCCCGTACAGCTGGCAGGTGATGGGGTTGAGCAGGCCTCTGGGCATTTGGAAACTCTGTCTACAGTCGCACAGCAGCAGCAGCAGGTTGTGTTGGTGCAGCCGCCTGGGCTGGGGGATACGAAGCGCAAGCCCTCTGTCAGCCTTGGCTGGCTGTGTGCTGGCGTAGCCCGCCACCTGCTCACAGGTAAGGGCTGAAAGGATGCGATTGACGTGGGGCTGGATAGGTGTGGGAATCAACAAATGGGGCCTGCATGCCATGCATGAGAATGCGCATGGCCTAGCATTCAAATGGTGGAATTCATGGCTGGATGGGCATGTTGGGACGGGCAACTTACACGCATGCTGAAAATGGTTTGGGAAATCAGGCAGAACGCACAGCTCACTGCACTGAGGTTGACCTGTGCAAGGCTGCATACGTGCAGAGTAATCGCTGCTGTGCTACTGGCCTGCTTACCTATGCTGTGCAATGAGGCCTGCTTACCACCTGCTGCCATGTTGCAGCTGCCGTTGGTTTGCTGAGACAGGTTTCCGCAGTCTGACAAGCCTGTACTGCCAATGCCACAGGTGCCGGCTCCCTTCCTGACATCCTGGGTCCCAGCGTCCAGCTCATAGGCCCCTTGCTGCGGATTTGCTGCAGCACATCCCTGCCAGCAGAGGGAACACCAAACACCCCTTCTGCACACAGCTGCAGCGATGCCCTTGGCTTGGACAGGTCAGGGACAGTAGTGGGCGGTGGGGCCGTGCCAGGGGTGGTTGCGGAGAAGGCGGGAGCAGGGAAGCGAGCCATGGTCGAATCAACAGTGGTTGTGGACTCTGGCTGTGGAAGTGCAGAAGACGAGGACGTGGTTGTGTGGTGCAGCCGGCTGGTGGCTCAGGTGCTAAGGGGACAGCAGCAGGCACCGCAGCACAAGGCGAGGGGTGCAAAGCGTAGTCGAGAGGACGGGGCGGTGGGTGCGGGACCGCAGCTGCTGTGCCCGCTGCTGCTGCTGCGAAAGGTACTGGGAGAGCGGCTGCTGGAGCGGCCGGTGCTGAGGCAGCCACCATTCTGCCGGGGAAGCGCTGGTGGCAGCAGCAGCTTGGGATCGTGTGGGGCGGGGTTAGGGCGGTTGCGGCAGCGGTCCCGAAACCTGGACTACTCAGAGAGTCTGAGACCGAAGCATCAGGCAGTAGCAAGCGGGAAGGCAGCTGGGCAGGGTAGTACGGGCGGGAGGGTGGACGGTGTGGGGGCGGGCNNNCGTGGGCGCAGCGGCCCGGGGCCCTGGGGCCACAGCTAGCGGCAAATACTGTAGCCAGGCTACTGGGCTGTTTGTGGAGGAGGTTGAGGTGGGTTGGGCATGAACGGCAGGCGTCAGCGACCCAGGCAACGTTGTGTTTGTTATTGCTGAGCAGCGGTGCAGTTCACAGTTGTGCTGATTATTTCTCCTCCCGCCCTTGCCCCCGCTGAGCAGTCCTCCCCGGACTGAAGGCCATGTAACAGCAACAGACGACATTGAGATAGGTAACGCCGGTATCTTGTGTGGGTATCCAAGTGATGCATGATATGCTTTTTTGACTTGGCAATGGTTGCAGGCAGCATGTGCACCTATTGAGGGAAATGCAGGCCAACCAGGCGGACACATGGCACCAGCAGCAGCAGCAGCTGGGCCAGCCACACCATCTCAGTCCAGCAGCAGCTGCACCGGTTCAGCAGCTCATGTCCGGAGCTGACTTCCCAGGCACTGGCCTACTCCACCCTGAGGCGAGTGTGGCGATGAGCGGCCTGCTGGCATCCAGGGAAACATCAGCAAGCATGCCCATGTTGTGAAAAAAAGGCCTTTGCTGTGACAAGTATCAACCAAAGCTGGTGTGCATTCTGCTGCTTCCTGATTGACCTACAGTGTGTGGCCCTATGGATTTGCATGCCATTCTAACATCCTATTGTGTGCAATTGTGTAGCGTGTATGGCTCATGTGTCGGCATGTGTTTGCATGCTGCATGTGCAGGCCTTGTTGGTGGCTGCAGCTGCATCACTCAATGCTTCAGCGTGGCTTGCCAGCATCGCCCGCCACGCCCCACCCATTCAACCACAAAACCAACAGATCAACTGCCAAACCAGCACAGCAGTTGCTCCTGAGCTGGATACGCCCCTAGCCGCTTTTGACAAGCTTGGGGAGGCGCACAGAAGCAGACTGTGGCAGCAGGCATTGCTGGGTCTGCACCATCTTATGGGGGTAGGTGCGCTGGCTAGCTTTGTGATTGGAAGAGGTATACCAGAGCGCCTGCTCAAGGGGTGTAGCTGCAAGCACTATCATCATACCATCATCACTGACAACATCATTGTCTCGAGGGCTAGATGCAGGTGATGGCGCAATGGCTCGATTGTTGAACACAGATGCGTGACCTGTTGTTTCCTCACACCTGCAGCTGCTGCTCAGCTGCAGACTATCAGATGCGCCATGGCCTGGTCTGAACCTGCAATGCTTGGCTCAAACGTGCGCCTGCTTCTGCTGCTGCCCAGGCCTGCTCCGCTGCCACCGCTGAACTCGCGCTCTTCATATGTAGCCATGAGGAGGCCACTGCACTCCGCCATGCACTGCCAGCCCCAACCCAAGCCGATGCAGCACCACCCTATTCAACCAACCAAGCCGGTGCCCTTGCTGCTCCTGCTGATGCTGCTGATGGTGCGGTGGCAGTGACAGCGGCTCAGGTGGCAGTGACAGAGGCTCAAACTGCCCGTGACCCACGGCTGGCAGTCTTTCGCACACTGCAATCCACTGGGGCACACTCAGGCGCCAGTCCAACCAGGAGCCGCGTCCAACCCACCCACCTTGGCCACCCAGTTAGTACCGAGGCTGCCACACTGCGGCCTCCTCCTGCCCTGGTCGCTGCCCGCCCTGGCCCTCCCGCTCTGCCCAGTGAATCACAACTAGCCCGTGCATGCAGCCTGGTAGCCCTGGGCATGACTGCTGCCACGGTGGCAGAGCAGGTGGTTGCAGACGTTATGGCGCTGGCCGCAACTGCTTCAACCACCTGCCCAACTGATACAACTACCTGGCCTACCCGGCATCTACCCGTCGGCACGCCATTGTCTACAGGGACGCACCCCTTTGCAGCCCATGATGCCAACCGCGTGGGAATGAGCAATGGAGCAGAGGGTGGCGCAGGAGCGTTCACACCTACGAACCGGGGTATGTTGGATGCTCCCACGCGTGCTTTGATCCGCCAAGCCAAGGTGCTGTCTCGCACATCGACGGCCTTTGCCACTCGCAGGGATGCGCTTGTGGTCAGCATCACTGTGTCAAGCGCTCCCACCACTAACTCAACCCTTGTGCCACCACCACAATTTGACGCTGACACGCTTCAGCAGCGAAGTGCTGGGCCTAGTGCCAGTCACGCCCGGCTTCAACGCCAAGTGCAGTCTGTGCTGGCGGCCGCTATCCGGCGGGCTGCAGCACAGCCGCGGCCAGGTGCACCGCTGGGCAGGGGTGCCGCTCACTTGCTTCACGTGCTGGGTGTGGCGCAGCGGGCGGCCAGCCAGGGGCCCAAGGGCACAGGGGCGAACGCAGCTGCGGCAAGCCCCAGCTCTAGTCCAGAGGCGGAGGGTGGGAAGACGGCGGTGAATGCAGGGGAAGCAGGGTGCAATGACGGTTCAGAGCCTGGGGTAGAAGAGGTGGGTGCGGCTGTGTGGGCACCCCGTCGACCCTTCACTTCCCAGCCACACGATATCCCTGGGGATCCCTTGGACTTGATGTTGGACCTGTTCGTGGATATTGGACCGGCTCCTGGGATGCTGGGCGAGCAGCTGACGGACGAGGAGTGCAGCGAGAGGGAGGCAGAGGAGGAGGAGGGGGAGGAGGATAGGGGGGAGGAGGTTGGAGCTGAGGGACTGAACAGGGGACATGGCAGCGCTGCAGCCGGAGAGCCTGTGGTGCTGAGTGGGGCGTTGACCAGGCCAGAAACCGCTGCAGCCGTTTCCTTCCGGACTGGTGCAACCTCATCACGCGGGCCAGCTACAGAGGCAGAAACATGCCTGGCTGCCCAACCACGAGCAGTGGTAGGGAGGAAAAGGCCAGCGGCCGAGCCAGCAACAGCAGCAGGAGGGAAAGCCACGGCAGTGCCACAGCAGCCATCAAGCAGTAGGAGCACGCATCGTCCAGCCTCATCCTCTGACCACGTGCCTGCCCAACAACCCACCACAACTGCAGCAACCAACACAACAACTTCTGCAACTGCCCAGCGGAAGGCCGTTCCTAGTGACGCGCCGCCCCGCTGGGACCGTCAGCTGTCCTCGGAGCGGCGGCCTGCGCAGGCCAACTCTAGCATCACGGTGGCAGCAACGGTTTCCAACTCAGTCAGCACAGCCGCCAGACGCACGCAAGGGCCGGCAGCAACAGCACGCACAGGCGGGAAGGAGAGTGAGTCACAACGCATACTAGCTCAGGGCAGCTCCTTTCTGACTGCCGCAGCAGCGTCCGTCAATATGATGCCCAGGCAGTCTATGGGCTCTGTCATGGCTGTTCCTGCACTTGCCAAGGCCCTTGCCCCTCGCAGCAGCAGTGTTGGCAAGGTGGCTGGTCCAGGCAGCCACATGCACAGCACTGCCACAGCTGGCCTAGGGAGCAGCAAGGTCAGTGCCAATGGCCTTGATGCAGCGGGCAGTGGGAGCAGCCGTGGTGGTGCGGCCAGGGGCGGCTTAGATGTGAGAGTGGACGATCTGCCGCTTGCGCCCTCGTCGCCCGCTATTGAGGACTCGGCTCACGTGTGGGCTAGATCCAAGGCAACCAGCATTGACGCGCCCAAGGCTGTATCCCTCACAGTCGACCTCACTGCACATGACCCGAGCCGGCACGGACAGCCTGGCAGTGCTCTGGCCAGCGAGCTTGATTGCCCTGCTCTGCAGCAGCACCGGTCGGGAGGCAGAGGCAGGGCTAGCCGCCAGGATGTAAGGAGCGACGGTGGGCACTTGCAGGATGGACACAGCAGTCTGCAGCCTCATAGCACTACCACTGCCGCAGCCAGGCCGCAGCTGCCTAGCCAGCCGTTAGCAATGGCAGCACCTGCCGAGCTATCTGCAGCCGCCCAGCCAGTGCCAGTGCTTGCAGCCGGGTCTGTGCCTGCGCCCCGGCCTGTCAGCATTGCAGCAGCAGCGGCGTCTGCAGGCCGCCTGGCCGCTGCAGCCACCCAAGCCGCCCTGCCCAGCATTCAACCCCGCCCGCCACCTGCCTATGTGCACACCGCAAGCGCTCAAGTGTCACGGCCAGTAGCATCGGGTCCCACACGTGTTTTGACCCTGATTCCCCGCCATCCATCCAACAAAACACCTGCCGCCAGTGCTATAGACGTACACCGTGAACCACAGTCCTCACTTCCTGCTGCGCCCAATGGTCTTGTGGTGCGACGGGAGCCGCCCGCTCGGGTGGTGGGGCGGGGCCGTGTGTTGCAGTCAGGCATGGCCTCGCCAAAGCAAGTGTTGCCTAGCCCGGCTGCCAGGCGCCGGAAGCGACAGGATGAGGACAGCAGCAGTTACTTGCTCGGGGGTGCGGCATGGCTCCGGGGCAGCCTCAACGCGGCACACCTCCTGCACTCACCCGCCAGCGCAGTGGCCTCAGCCTCCCCTGCAACACTTGACCAACACCTGCGCCGTTCTCCCAGGCGCCCACAGCACCACCACCACCACCACCACAAGCATCAAGAGAGCACAGCACTTGCGGGTGACCGGGAGGATACAGGGAAGGCGTTGCACAAGGAGCTCGAGTTATCCAGTGATGGCGATGTACATGATTCTGGCAGTGATGACCTGCCGCAGCCTCCGGCTCCAAAGCGACGACGCGGACGGCCTGTCAAGGCTAAGCTACCACAACAGTTGGCAGAAATGCATGCACGACATTTTCATGGGCAAGAAAACATGAACACCGCTGGTCAGCATGTGCAGCTGCCACCCAAACAGCGACTAAAAGTTAAGCAAAGCCTGAAGATGGGAGCAGTGACAGGCAGTGCCTTAGCTGCTGAGTGTGCAGCCGCTGTTGACGTAGACGGTGATGCTCCAGCAGTTCCGCCGCCACCACCCATCAAGCGGGCTTCAGGGCGGCCGCCAAAGCCCAACCCAGCACCCGCCCAGCCTGTGTCGGGAGCGGCCTTGCAGCCGCCCTTGGCATCTGCCAGCAGACCCCCAATGACTGCAGGCGGGCGTAAGCGGCCGGCAGAGAAGGTCAAGGTTGCGAAGGGTCGCAAAGGCCACAAGGCAGCTGCACCGGAGGCAGCAGCGGTGGCAGCTGGCACATCAGTCTCAGTTGAAGGTCCAGCGTATGGTTTTCCGATCAACAATGCTTACGTGAGCGCATGTTTGGAGGAACGTGCAGTCGGTCGCGGCCCGGCAGCAAAGCGGCCCAATCGGAGTCGGGGTCGCTCGGTGCACAAGCAGGGGCCGGCGGATGGGAAGGCGGGACAACGGAGCAGCTCCCGTGTCTCTTCCTCGGTCATTGGCAGCAGCACCAGCTCTTCACAGGAAGAATCCGACAGTGAGGGTGGAGAAGGTGGTTGGTCAGACCTGGAGGACTTCATTGTGTGCCAACCTGGGAGAGATTACACTCAACTGCTAACCAACCGCTTCAGGGATTGTGGCGGCAGCACAACTGACTGCACCAGTGATGAGGGGAGTGATAGTGATGGTGGTAAGGGTAAGGGAAAGCGGGCTGATGCACTGGCACAGCGACGGTCTGCACAGCCCAAGCCGGCACGCACAAAAGGCAAACGAGCTACATGACCTCAGTGGTAGATGGTGCTGACGTGGTGTGAACCACTGTTGTTTGAACTCAACAGCAGATTGCTACGACAGTTGTCTCAACAGCACAATCTGCAATTGCTGAAACAAGCATCACGGAGACTGCTAGTGCTTTGACATGCATCTGAGCCCAGTGCTGCGCATTGTTAAACCCATGTGCGTACGTAACTGCCAAGCAGCTCTCGGCTTTTATAATGTTTTCCTCATTGCAAAACACTGCGTTTGAGGCACTTGTTCTGTCATTGGACGTCAAGCAATGCGATGTGTACAGTTGTATACTGATGCGTCGTTTTTGTTCAGCAATGTGCCCTGGCTACAATGGCCAATTCCCAACGGCCAGTGCATAAGTAGACTCCATTCTTTACACGAACCATACGTTATGATAGACACACGTCTTGCTTGCACAGGCTTGCTGGCCTGACGGTGCACAGACGCTGTGTTGCCATTAGTGTATTGCTAGACGGACCTTGTTTAATCCTTATTTTTTATCGAGCAAGGCTGCAAAGGCTTGTCTGGCTGGTCCGATGGGAATTGCAATTGTTGCCCAATGCGTCCAGGAGCAAGTTGAAGACAACATGGATGTCCTGTGTTGTGTGGAGATCAAATGTACTGAACGCAAACGCTGGCAAGCCATGCCTGAGACAGGGATTATATGCGATCTGATTGATTGGGTGGATGTAATGTGGGTCCAGCTATACGCACACTGCCAGAAAGGACTTGACCTGGTTGGTTTCCGCAGCAGGTCTAGCCCAAGGTGGACGATCGCCATGTAGCTTTCCCACACACATGGCATCACCTGCTGAGTTGCACCTGCATAGAGCCAGTCACTGATCATGAGCGAGTGCCACTGGTGCAGGACCTGGTTAGTTGACGACAGTTCCTGAATACTCACTGCAATTCTGCATCATTGAAAATAGCAAGAATTGTAGCTAAGTCCAACTCAAAGGGACCAAGCTCAATAACCTGCCACACGTCAAGGAACAGTCCGTGTTTGCAAAGTCCGGGATAACCAACGCACATGCGGGTCCATCGGAGTTGGGAATCAGGTCAGAAGAAAGCCTCAAGGGGTTTGCGGACAGGCTTCTATCGCCGTGTGGTCACTGGTCACCACTACGGTAGCTTAGCTTAGCCCTGTAATTGGCATAAAGCTTGATTGATTTGTTACATCAGGGGAGCCGTCAAAGGACACGGGACGGGATGTGTAACGCCCTGACCTCCCCTGAGCAAGGAAGGAGAAGAAAGGCAGAAACAGAGGCAGAAATAGGACCAAAGGCAGAAAAGGCAGGAACGAGCAAGGCATAAAGGAAGGCAACCAGCAACGAAAAACAGGAACAGAGCACAGTGTCGTGCTTTGTAGCCGCTGTTGCTTTGTAGGCGCTCTGGGACACCTACACGCCAAGTATAATAGTATGAGCCCGAGACCTGCTACTGTCCAGCTTCCATGCAACTGTTTTGTTCCGTCACCTTGGATGTCTCGAGGCAGAATGCCGGTTACGATTCCCATAGCAATATCATCGCAATGAACTGATCTACTTAGGATTGCGACCCCTCAGAGTTATACGAGGCGGTTACTGTTATGCCAGCCACTGTTCATGACTTGCATGTTTGCTCGATTAGTCATCGCGGTCATTTGGAGAACATCGCACTATGAACTATGAAGATTCTGGCGCGTGCTTGATCAATGGCAAGAGTGATTGTTGTGATAGCCGTTCTTTATTCCCGGGCCTCCTGGCCGCAGCCGCCTGGCTTGCACCAGTCTGGCTGCTGGCTTCGTTAAGTCGATATCAAGCTTCATTTGCACAGATCAAAGTACAGCCTGTAAGATTGCTGCATAAGTACATCGAGTCTTGATCCAGCCGATGCCTCTGGCCAGCCCGCTAGCCAGTGTCTTCACGAAGGCCGGAACTCGATCCTGCCGACACCTGCAAGCCTACTCCCGCCTAGCCTCAAGACAGGTGTGTATTAAGGCCTAGAGCCACGGATAACTGAATTCCCCTGAATTTATCGCCTAGCGGCTTCATGACTGCGCAACTCCAGAACCTCGTAGCTCGCTAAGCCAGCAGCCAGACAGCGCACGTCCACCAGCTGTAGGACGCGGGGGTGGGTGAACTACGGGATAGACCGGCGCTGGTGCAGCACTAGCCTGGATCTACGGGCACATAGACTTGGCGAGCACTGGTTTGCGCAGGGCGTTACTAGCCCATGCACTTGCAAACCAGACGAACCAAATGTGCTCTACTGTGGTAGGCCCGGCAGTGTTAGGAACAAGAAGCAGGCGATCATGCTTGCGTAAGTTGTCTAGCCACTGCTGGCGGGGCACAGGCGCATGTGTGAAATACGTTGAGGGTAACAATACACATACCACACTGCCTGCATACTGGCAGAACAGGGGCAGCAATACATCAACCAGAAACGGCGGGAACCTAGTGATCATGGCCTCCGTAGTAACTTCGTGCAAACCTTGAAGGCGCACAAAGGACTGGGGCTGAGTGTAATCAAAATGGAACGTCGCCTCGGTGGCAGTACTAGGATCACTACTAGTGGGATCAAAACCCAATGTCACCAACTCAGGAGTAATAGTGGAAGAGCTGCTCACTGGGTCAATAATACCCGTAACCACAGGCAAGGCAACCGCGGCCAGTAACTCTGCAACATGTGCTGGCATGGGCTTAGGTAAGGACAGCTGTGCAGGCTGGGCCGCACAAGCTAACCGTTCCACACACTGTGCGATAAATTCATGTGTCAAGAGAAATCACTGTCGTTTGGAACAGGCGGTTCCACACGGTGTTCTAGTATCAGACACAAAAGTTGTCCCAGAACTGGCAAACTTTTTTTTTTGTGACCGTTGTATCAGTATGTATTCTGAGGTGCGTGCACCACGTTGCTAGAACACAGCAGCTAATGCTTAAGGCTGTTGATAGGAGATTAGGGCTCCCATCTTACATAGTAAATGGAGAGACCCTGTGCTTAAGCAATATTTGCAAAAAGATTATCGCCTGATTTGCCGACACTCTGCTCTTGTTTTTGAGTGCCGTAGGGGTATGTAGGCGATTATGCCTGTGTTATCATTACGAAGTCTAGACGAGCACTATTAAGTCACGACAACAGAACGTGCATGCAAAGCGGGTTAGGCCAAGCGCGTCAAGCAAGGTGCCCATTGCACTGTGGATGCTAACATATGCTAACATTGCAGTGGCGGCATGGCAACTTGCATGAGACTTTGGTACACTTACAGTGGGAGATGTCAAGTGGCAGTATGGGTTCTGATCTTGCAGTGGGGCATGTAAACTGAGCGCGCACAGGGGCAAAAGAAACTCAACTCCTAAACAAAACCACCAAGGCTTCTTGAGCACTAGAGCTTCCCATGGGCCAGTCTGACGAGTATTGTATTGACACGAAAGGCCCATGGGCAGACATTCCTGATTATGGTGAAGTATCTCCTTCTGGCCGTGTGTTGCTGTAAAGTTGCATGTGGGGGTGTGGGCCTGGCAGTTTATAGATATGATTAGATTGTTGGATGTGACGATGACATACGCGATGAACCTACTTGTGGGCGAGAGGGTTGTGTGTGATGTGGAGTGGGTGTGGGTGTGGGTGGAGAACTGTGATGTGGAGCGTGTGCGGTCCAGCTGACGTATGCAGACGGCCTGTCGCCGGAAGGTCTTGTGGGCGCTGTGGGTGGGCTGGCGCCAGGTGACCAGCGAACTGCCAGTGCCGGGCTTTCCGGAGTACGCTGCAGCCTTCGCCATCGCCTTGAGCGTGGCACGCGCAACGGTTCGCTGGACCACGTTCGATGTCATCATCCACGCGCTGTTCAACTTGTCCTGTTGGGTCATGACCATCCCGGCCTGCCCGTCTCGCAGCGGGGGCTGAGGCGAGCTGGCCAGGGTTGTCAGGCGGCTGTCGCTCATGCCGCTGCCTGGGGTGCCTTGCAAAAGGGCCGCGGCGGCGTTCTGGACAAGGAAAAGGTGCTCATCACATCAGCTGACTTCTGGCAGGTCTGCCTGGAGGTAGGCCTGCAGGAGATGTATGGTCAGCAGGCCTTACCACAGCAGCAGGCCTAAACCTGTCAGAGCACAGCAATATGGCTGTGGCATACACAAGCAGACGTTGCGCACTACTGCGTTGCTTGCCCAGAATTGCTGAACCGACCAGTGTAGCACTGTCAGCTGCAACTGCTGTCGGTTGCCGTTTGAGTGCACACCATAAAGCACGTCCAACGCAAACATCAACTACTTGCGCAAATTACAAAATTTTCTCCTAGTAAAGGGAATCCTGACCGTGTCAGCAAGGGGTGATGAGGCCCTTGTGGCCATCACCCCACAGAACGCCTTCCGAACCCAGCGTCGTTTGCCAGGCCTCTTCTTTAACTTTAAGGACGCCTGCAACTGGTTATGCATTTGGTTGTATTAAAGGTGCCAGGCATTGTGGAGACTGAAGAGGGCTGGGGTTTGCACTGACACTTGTATGATCATGTGTGATGGGTGACTGAGCCGCAGGTGAGCAACCCAACCAATGGTATGCTTGTAGATAAGCCCTACAGCCACTCATCTGAACCATTCGGGGCATCTGGAGCAAGGTTGGGTCCGTGCTGATACTTAGCGTTAGGTTGTTTGGATTTACTTCAGATGCCGGACCGACAGTTCATGAAAATGAACTTCAAAAGCTCGCGATGCTCAAGATGCCTCAGATATAAACACACCAAGGAAGCCGGGGAGCATCATCCGAGGGCCATCTGAGGGATCTGGAGTACATGTCTGAGCCTGTTTGTAAGCAAAGAATCTTGGCATATCTGTAGTACATCTGAACCACCAGTAACACTTTCTTCAAGGAGGGACTTTGCAACCAGAACAAATTATCAGTAATGCAATGCAAGCTGGTGGCATCATCATCATCATCATCATCATCATTACATGGTTTTTCATGGTTCAAACCACAGTACTGCAGCTAGACACAGTATCTCTCCAAGAATTACGCGCCTGACAATCGTGAAGCCAGGAAAGCTCACTGGTAGCAGAGTGCAAAGTACGAATGTCATCACTAGCAACACGGCTCCAAGGTTGAGAGTGGGGCACCCCTGCCTCTCCTTGCTACAGCCTGCTGGCCCTCTGGGGCTGGAACTGTTGCAAAAAGCAAGCAAAGCACGCTGGAGGTACTGGCATCAGATTGGGACAGAGCAATAACAATTATATCAAACAGAAAGGGATAGTATGGTCAGTTTACGGTTCACACAATCACGCATGCCAGACGAGATGCCACTCTGTGTACCTCCTACGTAAAGAGTCTATGCTCGCACAAGATCAAAGTCGAACCTTGTACAGACGTCAGTCTTTCTGTAGCATTCTATGGGCACGATACACGTGCCTGCTCAAAAGACACTGCCATGCTTCTCCAAGGGCGGGTTGCATACCAGAGGACCTTGCACATCATCAAACAGTGCTCCTCAGTCACAGCATTTTCACATCTCCTTGCCTTCAAACGACATGGAGCGTGGAGTAACAGATGAGTGGAGCGCGAATGTCAATTAACATTAACATGTCAAGTTATCAACTGAACTAATGTTATTCAAACATGCTGGTAGATTGGCGTGTTACTAACAGGCACGTGTGTTATCAACATGTTAATCGGCTTTTTCCATTAACACGTCCAGAAATCGCGTTTTCCAGATGGCGCTGACCCCGAGTTGGTGAATGTTGAGCCGCCGATGCGTCTGAGATGAGTTTCCTGCCATGAGCATACATAAGTAAGTACATGATGGTCACACACAGCTATTATTCGAGCAAAATTCCAAACGCCAAGCAAGCACTCTTAGCATGTCATCTCTTCTTGGTGCTCTTCTTTTCCATGGCCATCTGCTGCTCCTCTTCCTCGCTCAGTGCGGCCTTGACACCTGAACCAGCAAAGGTTGATGCACGAATCGACCATGCACAGTGCAAGGTCTCGAGAGCAACCGTTCAGAAGCCGTGGCTGATGACAGGCGGTCGGCTGATTGCAGCCTTTCCAGCCTCGTCTCTTGCATGGGACTTGTCACCTTGTCACAGTTGGGATGCATAGAGCTGTGAGAACTGTGCATGGCTTGCTGGTCATCTCGGTGCATAATCAGCAAATATACTGAAAAGCTTTACAGGTAAATGAACTCACTTGCAGACATTTCCCTTACCAGCGGGCACGAGTTCGTTCATCGGTCTCTGCTTGGGCTGTAACATGACGCGCGCGACTATGGTCAGTTTCCGCCCCTCAGGAGTGGGTGGCGCGGGGCAGCCGCCCTTGAGCGCCCCTGACAGCACCAGCTCGATGTATTCAGGGTGTCCGAACAGCCCTGCCATGCCCGCATGTGGCTCCTTGGGGGCCTTGAACCTGAAAAATGATCAAAATTGGGAGAGGACTTGTATTATATACATATCAATAAAAAATTACAAAAGCCAAAGCAAACACAATACTATCGCAAAAGGCGACATCCCTGTCATTGAGATGCCTAAGCAGGGCAGGGTGGAAGGGGCAGGATTGCCAGCAGACGCGGCTGCAGCTGAAGCAGGTCCCTTCAACATGCCCTGGGGTGGCAGTGGCTCATCACTGACTACTCGGCCTGAACAGAAGCCAAAGCAATCCAATCAAACTAAGCTTGAAAGCCTACTGGTTCCTGACTTGCGTCGTCTTACTCGGCTATGCGAGCTCTGTCCTGTGGGAGGAAGGAGGTAGGCGCTATCCTGCGGGTAGACTCACTCACCCAATGTTTACGGTCTTCTTCTCCCCTGCAGGCACCGCTACTTTGAGCGTGTCCACACTCCACCCCGCAGCCGATGCCACAGCCGTCAGCCCTTCAAGGGTTAGCTCGCCAGCTGCAGACCCGCTGACACCGCTCTTCAGGCTGCCGACCTGTACACGGGACAAGTGTGAGAGATTGTGAGGATCTCTGATGTGGGCCCGTCGTGGCTCAGTTGGCCGCCATAGTGCACAGGATACAAGCTTAAGTGATTCAGGATTGATGAGTGTCATACAACGGTTGTCAGTTGGCCCGAGTTGCAGCGGGCAGCATTTGCTGCGTGACGCGCATGCAGGTGCAACAGGATCTGGAACCAAACCCCTGCCTGCATGTTAGGCATGTGGGCAGCAGCCACAGACACTGCACGCGGTAATGGGTTCAGAAGAGCAGTGGAACCATAATGGGTTCAGAAAAGCAGTGGAGCCAGACCGAAAAGCTAGGCTGGGACTAACCAGCTGGGTTTAGTTGGTTGGCTGTCCGCACCACTGAAAGGTGTAGGAGGAGCGCAGAGCGGAAATGCATTCAGAACCCTGCTGCCAAACGCTCACGCAATCAAGCACATGCGTACCTCTAGTGTGTATGTGGTGCTCTCCCCTAGGTAGATGGCATGTGGGAAGGTGGCCATCAGCACCCTGTCAGCAGGCGGCCCGGGGGACATGGGAACCACTCCCAGGGAGGGAATCAGCATGGGCGAGGGCGTGCCGGGCGCACCCACACGCATGGGGGTGGGGTTGGCCAGGCCGGGAGCGGTGGCGGCAGGCCCCGGGCGGGCCCCGATTCCTGAAGCAAACACAACCACAACCGGCCGAGGTCAAGCAGGGATGGCAGCGGAACAAACACATGCGTCTGGCGTTTTCAGTCCGTGCTTCTTTTGAGGCATTGCGGTTGGCATTCAATAACCTGCTTAATTGATGCAGTGCGATTGCCAAGCAACAACGGTGCTCATCATGGTGGGTCAGGCAAGGATGGGTACCCGGGGCCCCGGGTGCATATGCCGCATGAGCTCTCAGACCCCATGTGTTGGTGCAGTGTATCTGAAGACAGCATATGATCGCGAATGCAAGGCCCGTTCATGGTGCCTGCTGCTGAAGCTGTGCACAGAGCAGCTATGCATTTGTGCATCTGTATCGTCACATGAGGAACAGAGGAACAACCCATATACCACATCATCATACGGGCATGAAGTCGCGCCCACCAGATGTTGGTCTCCGGCCATTGTCCGGGGTTGCGGGCGGCGCCTGGGCGGGCACTGGCGGGGCAGCCGCTTGCTGCGCTGCCAGCGCTATAGTGGCCAAGTCTGCCAGCTGTCGCTCCATGAATGGGTCTTCGTTGGGCGGTGGGTACTCGGGACCTGAGAGGTACATGCCCTCCTCCCAACCACGGCCCTGGGGGCACATGGGCGTACACATGGAATGCAAATGGACACCGTATCAAGCTGGCGAGCCAGCCAGTATGTCGGGCGTGGCAACCGACATGCATGCAAGCTTGCTTTTCTAAACGCGTATAATTTCAGTGGGGAGAGGAAGCTGATCTAGCATCGCAAGGTGGATCGCATGACAATGTGCTGACTTCAAGCGAGCCACCGGGCCTCTGGAGTGCAAATGCACTATCTAATCCATTGTGTCCCAGATGTAAACAACCCAACCAGGCTGCGTGCCTACCCTCATAATCGGGTCGTCATTTAAGGGCTGCCATTCACGCGCCATATTAGGCTGCGACTCAGCACGTTGTGCCATTTACACGACAAAACCCAATTATAACAAATTAGTGTGTTTCACGTCCACCAGCGAGCCAGGCTGCGTGCCGAGACAGTATATGCCATCTAAACGACAAGCCCATCCTAACAAACCACACCATGCCAAAAAATGACCACATCTTCTCACCTTGAGCGGTACGTTCAGTTGCTCCTGCTGGTTTGGCACGTAGACCTGTAGGCTGTCCACGTAGTACGGCCGCTGCTGGCTGGGACGGAACACCACAACAACCTCACACGATTGACCCTGGAACAAAGGAGCACGCCATAGCCAGTAAACAGCAGCACCAGAAGGTGCTACACTCATGTTTTCTGCAGCACTGGAAAGTGCTACTCTGGCTAACAGGGAAAGATCTGGCAAATGGGAAGCTTGAGCAAGATCTGATGAAGTCAGAACAAGTAAGGAAACAGCAGGTCTGCAGATGCTGAGTACAGCATCAGAAGTTGAGGGTTGCAGCCAGGGTGCGCCCAAACTTATGACAGTGGTGCGATAGGGTCAGAGTGGCGTGTCCCTACCTGTGCCAGCGTGCCCTCCGACGGCCTGCAGAAGAAGGGGGGTCTGTTCTGCGTGTTGGGGTCCCGGATGCCCTTGAAGCATGCGCCCCAGGCGAGCGGGAACGGGCACACGTTCGTCACACTGAACCGGGCCTCGCTCATCTCGCCCTGAAGACAGGGATGAAAGCAATCAGGGAACCCTGATATCCACGCGAGTAAGTGCTAATCAATTCATTTCCTTTCGTTGTGTTCTGGAATAAGTGTCCTAGAAGCAACCATGTATTCATCATCATCATCATCATTACATGGCTTTTCATGGTTCAACCATGTATTGACAAAGGGAAAGTCAAAACCTCGTGTTGAATAAAGGGAACAAGGGTGAGAGTGGTGTCCATCACTTCAGTTGCGTAAGGATCAGAAAGGCAGAGTGCAGTTCAGCCAACCGAGTGAAGACTGACGTGCAGGACAGTTCTCTGATGCCCGATCGCCACCAACAAATACAGCACAGTATGCGGATCAAGAGGAGGCCACAAAGCTGCCTCAGTCGCAGGTTGGGGAATGCAAAAGTGGGCAGCTGAAGTGTGTATAGGCACCAGGGCCATGTGCACCACTGCCCGCCAAAACCAACCAACCAACCAACCAACCAACCAACCAACCAAATGGCCAACTGAGCATGTGCATACCTTTGCCACGTCCCCCAGGTCCAGCCCCTGAGTGAGCACACTGGGCGGGTCCAGCTTGAGCTGCGGGGCAATGCCCTGCCCCTTGAGGGCTATGCGCAGCTGCGTGCGGGGCGAACTGCGGGCACGGGTGATGGTTACATATGATCATAAACTGAGTGTGTGTATTCAAAGCAGGAAAACTGCAAGCACAGGTGGCATGGGACGATGTGAAGGCACTGCCATGTTTATCCGCTTGTGGGCGTGTTGCAATTTGCGGGCGTGTTGCAAATGGGTATTAATAAAGGAAGCGGTTTGGGTTGTGCCAATGAGCATGCAAGAACGGCACGCCTCTTAGGACTCCCCCCTGCAACGACCAACTCCCCACCACCCACATGACGGTTAGCTTCTGCAGGTAGTCTGCTCTCTCCTGCGGCTGGAAAGCGATGAGGCAGCGGCACCTGGCCCCAGGCGCCAGCATGCGCCAGGCCGCCACCACATTGAACACCTGCCGATGGTCCAGCGGCTCCTGGCTTAGGGGGATGGGCTGCTGGCCCTGAGGAGAGCAGCAAGACATGATCCGGCAGCTTGAGGCTTGAATGACTCTCCAGCCAGCGTTCATAACAAGTACAAAAGAAGCGTGGGGAAGCACAGATGGAGGGCTCAGAAGGAGGGCTGGAGCCAGAAAAGTGAAAAGTGACTGGGTCAAACAATTCCCTTTATTGCTGCACGCAGTTGGGAGATGCCCTGCTAATCTGGCAGTTGGGAAACTATCACTTCAGCTAGAACTTCCCTGATCACACTGTGACAGCCGTACTTGAACCGCTTCCCACACCTGATTGAACAGCTCCACACTGCGTGTCACCCGCTGCCCCACACCTGATTGAACAGCTCCACACTGCGTGTCACCCGCTGCCCCACAGGCACAGGCCCAAAGTCCAACTCGTAACAGCGCTTGCCGGCAATCCAGGGGAGGTCAGTCCTGCGCCCAGAGGGAGGGCGGGATCAGCTTGCAGTGATGCGACGAGCAGAGGAGTGCAGTCAAGCCAGACATTTGCTCCTTCAGCAGCATGACCACCTGTTTATTTCGTGGCAAGATTGGACAGAGTTTGCCCAAGAGTCCAATTGCGGGATGCATTGTTCGCCTTGGGTTTGTGTGGGGTGGTGGAGGTGGTGGGGTGGGGGGGCGGGGCACAAAGAGAGCAAACGTTTTCTCGGTTGTGGGAGGACAAGACCTGGGTTCTGTACTGGTGACTACCCTGAGCATTTACTGTGAAATGAGAATGTTTTTGCCAACCTGGTCGCATTGTTGGGACAGGGACTCAAATATGCCGGTATCATATAGCCTCTTTAGGGTCCCATAGCTCCATCCTATAACGCGAAAACGCATTCCCTATGTGAAGCGATGCAAACACGCACATACCTTAGTACCAGGTCCGGGTTGATGGCGCATGTGACTATGTTCAAATGCAGCACCTGCGGCTCGCCCTGCGCACTGCTGTAGCCCAGGCCCAGGCCCGAGCCCGACATGGGGCGCGAGGAGGGGGTGCTCCCACTGAGGGACAGGGGCGGGCGGATGAAGCACGGCACGCTGAAATTACGCCACGAATACCTGGAAGACGGCACGCAAGACAAGCATGCATATCAAAGATCCTGCGCTTTAAGATCGCTTTCATGACGTCTTCAACCACAAGTTTCAATCTATTCTCGAGCAAAACTACCGTGAAATTTTGGCACATAAACTCCCTATGTTCATTGCACATAACCCACCACACACATCCAGGCACCAGGCATGTCTACCTGTAACTTGTTCACGATTGCTCAAAACATGCTGCTTGGTGCTGCGGCACATCGATTACCTGACCAAACCATCTACTGGTTTCAAGCCGACTGTTGACGTGGACTGAATTCAGAAGGTTCGTCAGTGCATGCTGAACGCCCTTGAAATTGGTGATATGTACTGGCACTTGTTCGATATGAGCGAGACCTTAGTTCAAACGCCTACATATGGTTAGAACACGTGTACTAGTCATATGAGAAGCCATCGTAACAACCACCTACCATGCGTTGGGGTCGTCAGTGGGCCCGTCCCCGCCCTCATAGCCCATGTCGTACACATCTACCCCGTCCTCTGTGGCTGCCTCGTCACCGACTGCTGCTGCTGTGTCGGACTGCAAGGACTGCAAGGACCAACGGACCAAAAGAGAGGGCGCAAACCATAATTAAAAGGAGAGGGCAAGGACCAGAATTGATGCCTAGCTTCAGGGTGGGGGCACGCATAATTCTGCCGACCCTAACTCACTTTTGGTCAGAGGAGGGCGCCAATCTACAGGTCAGCCAATCTACAGGTCCATTACAGACTTTGAGTATGCCATTGTGCTCACTTTCATGGGAGCTTTCCAATGCACTGTTGAGAACAAAGAACTGTTCAGGTTTGAGACAGTTCCCAGGGTGAGGATCCTGTGCCGGTCCGGGGCACCCCTGCCGTTTTGGACCCGACCGGTTTGGACCCAGCATGTGTTCCCGGACCATTTGGAGTATGCCTCCCAATGAGCCCATCACAACGGCATGTTCAGATCATGATCCTGACTTACGGTTGGCCTGTATATCGTTTTTCTTTTGAGGCCTCACATTCCCTGGTACACCCCTAGACTCCCCCTCTTCCTGACCAGCTCAGAATGGCCCCAGAATCTGAACGTAAGCTCCTTGGAGAGTGCCTAGACCGTTGCCGTGAAGAAACTGGGCTACTCCCATTAGGAGTCAAAAGTTGCTGAAGTGCGGGCCTCCTGCCTAGGTTAGAGAAGAAAGTCTGCAAGCTCCTTAACCTAGTTAGTTAGCGAGGAAGACGGTCATGAGCGCCTGGGCCTGTGGCCCTTGACATGAGTATTGCTGCTACAGCAAATACCCTTGCCTTTGGCTGTGAGCTTCTTCAAGGTCTATCAGAGCCCCACACCTTCATACAATCCGCGGACATGTGCAATCTGTTGTCCGGGGCCTTGCAGGCCGTGCCTTTGCTCGAGATGAGCAGGCTGTGCCATGCAGTGTCCCTCACCTTGGATTGTGCGGCTCTTGCTCTGCCGTGTGCGGGCGGGGGCGGGAGCGCTTGCATGCGGGCGGCCGCTGCCTCCTCCTCCCCGTCCACTGAGGGGCAGGGGCTGGGCTCGGCCTCGCCAACACCACCACTACCACCACCCTCGGGCTGGAAGTTGATCTGAAAAGAGCAAGACATGATATGGGTGTGTCTACGAGAAGGGCAGGAATGCCACAAATGCAACGTTGACGCGGAAATATTCATGAGACAGCTGTGATGTAAGGATTACCTTGGCAGCGGGCGACCTGGCCCGGTCACTCAACCTCCACCCGCCATCCATGCATACAATTGGCATTCGCATGCAGAGACCTGCACCCTCGACCCAGACCACTTCACCGACGCATTGGACCTGCAAACCAGCCTGAGACCCTGTTCACAGCGCAGCAGCTGCAGACTCATCTAACTCAACCCAACGTATTCAATCGTTGCTGCACCACATCAGGACCAGATGCCACTGGTCATGACGAATCTTTGATGAAGAGATACTGTGTCTAGCTGCAGTACCGTGAATCAAACCATGACAAGCCATGTGATGATGATGATGATGATGATGATGATGATGATGATGATGACGACGATGATGTGATCATCACAATCTGATCATGTGTCACATCAACCCCGGCACACTCAATCATCGATGTATCATATCACAACCATAATGTAACGTACTTGACACCCTGCTCAACAGCCACCCTGCTTGTCAAGCTAACCTCACCAGAATCAATGAATGGTGGCTCTCCCGGCTCCCCCCAGCCCACCTGAATCCTCTTGCTGTCCGACGGCCCCACGTCTCCCACATGCGGTATGAAGACCAGGCCGCAGTCCGCCGGCACCCCGAACTCGAACGCCTGTACGCTGGGCGTGTGGTTGCGCAGGATCACGCTGCATGTGCGCACGTCGTTGATCGGCGTGGCAGGGAACGCGATCTGCAGGCAGAGCAGCCCAGGCGCCTTGAAATTATAGTATTGATTGAGATACTCTTTCATGTACATAGGTCACAGTGCAGTAGAGGTGCATAGTGCACACAACGCCAGGCACGGTAACATTTTGTGGGATCAACGACTCCGTACATGTAGTGAGCCACATTGAGGTGGCTAAGCACCGCTGACTCATCAGAGTGGTGATGTTGTTATGGCTTAGGCCTGTGGCTGGGCGGACTGCTCGTTGCTTTGCCTCTGCACTGCTTTGGAATGTGGTCCTTGCTTTATGTGCGTCATTGTCCCCTTCCTTTTGTGGCTACTCTTTGCTCTGGCAACTGCACAACGCCTTTGACCCCTCATCCTTAGTCGCTTGTTGCTTAGGGGCAGTCTTGAGTGTCTGTACAAGGAGCATCTATCAATGCCGTTAGCTCGCCTTGTTGTGGCTGAGGCTGAGGCTCGGCTGCACGCCTGTGGCGGTGATGGGCAGCGTGAAGGTGCGCCCCGCCAGGCTGCGGGCCGTGATCATCAGGGATTGCGGGCCGGGGATGGGCGGCTGGAAGCTGACGATGCGCTCCACAGATTCACCTGAAGTGCATTGTCAATCAGAACCACATGCTTGTCAACATGGCTTGTCAAGCCCATGTTTTATTTCGTCATTCACATGATAAAACATATGTGCTGAAGCTGACTGAAACGCACAAAGGAAGGGAACAAGTTGGGTCAGTGAGGCGAGCTCTAGCTGCTTACCAGGCAAACTTTCATTCCCCTGAAACAATTCATTCTTAACAGTGACTGGGGGTTAGTCATGATTATCAGGTTGTCCCGCCCGGCTGTTACGTCAGCATTCACAGTGCACAAGCTGAGGTCTGTTGCATTACCAGCTGTTGCGGCAACCCTTTTGCACAATCCTAGGTAAAGTTCACATTGTGTTTCGTGCTTACAGTCACCTCTCACACCGGCAAGTTACTACCAGCCCTGGCCGTTACTCTCATAGTCAGGTTCAAGTTACTACCAATCATAGATTCCTGAAACCCCCACCTGGCAGAATGTATCCGAACCCGTCATTGGGCATGACTCTGATAGCCGGCGGCAGGCCCACGAACCCAAAAGTCTGCGGCAGCGCACTAGGGTTTGTAACCCTCAGCACCACGCCCGTGTCCTCAGCCATCACACAGGGGCCCAGGTTGAGGTCCGGAGGGGAGAAGATGAGGTCGGTTGTGGTCACGTGGGCACGCACCAAGAAACAGACAGGCAGCTTCTGGTCGGGTACCACTACCTGCGCAATCGTATTACAAGGGGTTGGCAACGCTTGTAGCTCTGAGGATTGCAAACGCTGGGGTGGGGTGGGATTCAAAAGATTTATCGACAATGTGATGCAACGTGTATGTATAGACTGCGTCGTGACGTGACGTTCAAGCATCAACCAAAGACCTGAGCTGGGGTCAGCTACACAGTTGCAAGCTCGCCTAGGGTTGCAAGCTCTCCACCTTGGGTGCACCTGGTTGGCCCATGTTATCGATCTAGTGGTCTTTCTTTACCAAGCTGCCAATCTGCTGCTGGAAATGTTGACTGCATGACAACCACCAACCTGGAAGGGTAGTTCAGCTTGTATTTTCTTTGCCGAGCTGGCAATTCCGGACAGCATGACTGCCTGGACCCACCTTGAACGGCACCTCCAGGACGTTGTCAGCCGGGTCGGGCACGAAGCGCGCGCACTGCGTCATGATGGACGTGCGCGGCTTGAACAGCACAGTGATGGGGAAGGCCTGGCCAGCCTGCAATCAACACACAACACCGATGTGAGATCATCATGACAGATCAACAGAGGTTTGGGCTGAAAGCGATGAGAAGCGAGGAAGTCAGCCACGCTGGATTGGTATATGTAGCGTGCGTGCATTACCAGACCACGCTTTTCTACGGCAAGTGGGCCATTTCGAGCTTCTAAGTACAGACCTTCTTTGCATGCCTTGGCACAATTTCAATAAACAGCCTGTGCCACCAACACACCCGCACTGTTCAAGCCTGTGGCCTGTTGACATCCAGGCATTCAACGGGCACTGCACCATGCATACGTCGAAGACTATTGCTGTCTGGGGCATGTCCGGCATTCATGTCAAAGGCATGCTTATCATCTTCTGCCTGTCAGACGAACAGTGATTTCAAGCACACCACCCAGTGTGAAAGAATACCTAGACAGTCGCAGCCAGCCCCAGGCATGATCCAGCAACACAGATTTGAAGCTTCACCTGGACAAATCCAAAGTCTGGGCTGAACTCGATGTAGTCACTGATGTCGGGGCGATTGGTAACAGACACCTGCGACATGCAGCAAAAAAAGGGCATCATTTGAACTCTTGCGGTTGTTGTGGATTGTTGTAGCTGCCTGTTCTGGTTGGCCTCCTATTGCCGCTTGTACTGTTCAAAGTGTCAGCATGGCCTGGCCTGCTCCTGCCTGTGTTAGCTGTTCAGAAGGTTACAGAAGGTTACAGCAGCCTGCCATTCAGGTTCTTGGCACCAGCCAGGTCTCAACTGATGTGGAGTGCGGAATACCCCGGGCGAACGTGAACCCTACCTTCATAGCGGTTTTCCCTCCGTTTCTCACGACCAGTTTCTCCCTGTACGTGTGGTCCACTGCCACGCAGCGGAAGTCAATCACCTCGCGCTCGAGGTAGATGGGCAGGTCACGACCTACAAAACACAGGACAAAAAACAGTGATACGGGAGCAGGCAGAGGATAACCAACAGGTAAAACGCAAGCAGGCATGCCAGGTTAGGTAAGTACACGAGTTTTGGCAAGTGCAACTCAGCTTGTAAAAGAAACAAGCCTCAAACTTTGCACCCTGCTACCAGTGACCTTTCTTGGCTTAACGATTTTCAGGCGCGTAATTCTTGGAGAGATATTGTGTCTAGCTGCAGCACCGTGGGTTGAACCATGAAAAGCCATGTAATGATGATGATGAAGCCTCAAACAGTCGCGCAAGTTATCTTTCATTGCTGACATGACATTTCCTTTACATGACATCATCTTACCTATCCCAATGAGCTGCAAGTGGCTGGGTGGCACATGCAGCTTCCTGTGGGCCTGAGACTTGTACGAGATGATCAGCTTGCGCTCGAGGTGCTGTGCGGCTGCCGGGCGGAAGGTGACGAGCAGCTGCACACGCCCGTAGCCGGCCACTGTGCCGCCCGCGGGGGAGATGGTGAAGGGCGGGCAGGCGAGGGGGCCTCTGTGTGCGTCGCCGTCTGAGCCTCGCACATCCTCCTCCTAGAAGTGTAACAAAGTGAGTGACAGAGCCAAAGCATAAGGAATATCGAAGAACCGGGAGCAAAAGTGTGTTGCAATCTGAGCCATGCACAACAGCTTCCTGAGAAGAGTGAAGGAGTGAGTGAAAAAGCCAACAAGGGGTAAGGCAAGGAGAGGGATCAAAAGCGTGTGAGAGCAGACCGGAGGGAATCAAGGGTCTTGCCATGCACAGTCCTGGCCAGTCCATCGACAGTGTTCACCTGGCAGGTGATGACATAGTCCACCTCCAAGGCGCCTTCATTGGCCAGGGTGAGCTGCCTGTTGACCGTTTCCCCCAGGATGACGCCCGGGCCAAAGTCAACCGTTGGGCTGCTCAGTACCAGCTGGGCCTTCTTGGTCAGGCACCTGCACCACACATGCGTGCAGCTGAGTAGGTGAGTGTGGCTGGCAAGGACGCAACAATAGAAAAATCATTGATGTCAAGATTAGTAACATGAAGGCAATCTTTTTAAGATCTTGAGTTAGCCAAGCGGCGGTCGCCACGCACTCGCCAGACAGTTTGAACTCCCGTTACAGACAGACCATGCGTTCTTGCAAGCCTGATGTAATTTCATGAATGTACTTTCATGAATGTTGAGTTAGCCGAACGGCAGCACATTTCTCCTTATGAAACTCGCCACGCAGTCTGGACTCCCTTTACACACAAGCTATTACTGGCTAGCCTGATGTAATCTCGGAAGTCAGCCAAGCACAACAGGAGACCTGTTGCGGGTGCCCTTTCTACGTTGACTCTGGATGGCTCCAACGGGCCAATAGCATGCACGACACATGATACGAGTGAGTGTTCAATGAAATAGGTGGGCGCTGGCTGCACCCAGCTCACACGTGGGGCAGTAGGACCACATGGGCTGACCATGAAACCGTTCTGCCATGTGCCCCACCTGACTGGTATGTGGAAGGGTCCTGTTTCGGCGAGCATGTCAATGCACGTCTCAATGTCTTCGTTACTCTGCGACAGAAAGGCAAACAAAGCTGTGTCAAGGGGAAACAGAGCTGTGATGGGGCTTGCTCTGAACGATGACACAAATTGGGTTCTTGCCAACAGAAGCAGACAACGACCCAACACCATTAACTAACCCAGTACAACACCAACAAACGAAAAAGAGTAACTTTTCGTGACACGTCCGGGCTCAGCCTCAAGATGAGATCACCTGCCTTGGGTGTGAATGTAAGTGTGACTTCGCCCGACACGCCAGTGGCCAGGTGGCCTGGCAGTTGGTAGGAAACCTCCAACACGTTTCCATACTCCGGGGAGACCTGCGGGCACCGCAACGGCAAGCTACCCGGCTTGCTCCACAACGAGCAACCCAGAAGACCTGCTGCAAGTGCACACGCACAATTCATGCATTCAAGGCAATGCCCTTGTTTTGTGAAAGCGCTGGGCGGATTCCCTGATTTTAGTCATGGTCCCAGTGGGAGAAGGGGCGCATGCTTCTTGCTCAGATGCGTGGTTATGGTTGCGCCATCTTTTGTTGCACTTGTGGGCGATTGAGCTGTGAAAACACGCAAACACACGTTGAGTTGTGAAAACACGCAAACACACGTACCGCTCGTCAGCATGCTCTGCCATCCGTGCATACACACACCATACAACCCCCCAGTCTCCAGCTCCCGTCTTCAGCACAGCTGATGGCGTACCGACAGGTCCTGGGTTTCAACCCGGGTGTAGGTGGGTGATGGACTTACCAGCCAGTTCAACACTGTGTCCACGGCTACGTTGAAGCAGTTTCAGAAAATCTAGAGATCTATACCCAGTGTGATACCGAGCGGTCACAAGACTGAAGGTTGCCGGCCCCTCCCCCTCCCATCCCCGTACTACTTGTTGTGACACATGAGAGTGTCAGAATAGCTTCTTGTGCTAAGTTATCTTTTGTGCAGCAAGTGAAGAGGCACATTATAGCGGCGTTTGAAGCGTTTGCATGCGTGAACATCATGTGTTCAAAACTCCATGCAGCATTTGCCTTGTGCCTCACATTTAGCAAAGCATTCCTTTTCACAACACTTGTTGTGACAAGTAACTCATTAGAGTATCAGAGTAGTCATCAATTAATATCCAATAAGCATGGTCATACAATCCCCAGTGCTGACCCCTGCATGTGCCTCTCACCTCCAGCACCCGGTACGTGTTCTTGGCGTAGCTTCGGTTGGTGATGGCCACGCGTGCGCTGTAGCTGCGCCCCACCTCAAAGTCGTTGAACACCACCACAGAGGGGGTCGTGAGGAAAGCATCGCCGGAGAATTCCTTGCCCATCATCACCTGAGACACATGATGGATCAAGCAACACACATGGCTGCTTTCGTTTTGCTTCCTTGCTCAGGGTAGGCCAGGGCGGTGCCCATCCCGTTCCGTGTCCTCTGACGGCTTCCCTGGTGTAAATACATATATATATATATATATATATATATATATATATATGTATATATACACATAGCAACACACATGGCCGGGAGTTGTCAGTACGGCCGATACTGCCATGATGTAAAGCGGTGCATGAGACCGTCGAAACGTGAGGTGTGGTGTTATATGATGCTGCAGGATGAGTGAAACAAGTTGATGCCCCAAAGGGGAACTGGTGGCTGAAGCATAAGTATCACAACGCCAGATATAGTAAGGATGGAATCACTGTTGGATGATGCAAGGCGACATGTGCCACTTATCATAGCAGTCAACGTCCACGCACCTTTGGCGCAGCAATGGCCTCCTTGTGCCTGGTCTTGGCAGCATCCAGGTTAGCACGCTCCAGCTTGCTCAGCGGTTTCTGCTCCAACTGTTTCCAGCCACCCTGAAACCATGGATAGCGCTGGCAGCAGCATCAGACGTTGCATGACCGTTTGTGCGGTCATCGACCACTAGAGAGAAATCAATCTTCAATGAGTGGGTCTTTGCCATTACTTTACTTTACCTGCATTCTTGTCAGTTGCCAAGCTTTGCTGCCATGCTGTTCAATGTGTTCAGAAATATAGCTTGCTTTGAGTCTGGCCATACGTGACTGAGTTGGCAAAACTGGTGATGCCTGCGTTCTGCTTTGAGCTGTAAAAACACAACCACTCCATACCCGTTCCAAATCCCATACAAAACTCCACCTTCGCCCTCCCCCCGGTGAGCGCGTTGCACCTTTTGTACGAGAAAACTAAAGTCAGAATTCTGCGCCAACAGTGCAGTTCTACCCCCATGCCCATGCCCACCTTTCCCCTGGCGTGTGCGCTGGCGCTGCTGAGCCTGCCTGCCTCGCCCTCCCTCTCCGTGCTCCGGCGGCTGACCCAGGTGCCGGCGGTGTGGGAGGTGCGGTCGGTGAAGGCACCGCGCGACCGGGCGCCCCCGTTTTCCTCGCTGCTCAGGTCGTCGTCAAGGTCGTCATCGTCATCAGACTCTAAAGGGACATGCACATGTGGCTGACAACACTGGTACACAGCTTCACAACAGCATAGCATAATGCTGACGTTGACACAGGCGATCAAAATTGTTTGTTTGTGATGCGACTGCTTGTGATGCAATGCCATGCTTCAACGCTCCGCCTGCACAATCATGTGAGGTGGCAGCACGTAGTAACAGTGAGTTTACATGTCCATGACAAAAGAGATGTTGAGCCTGATGTGTTGCTTCTATGTACTCAGATGGGTGGGGGAATGTGCGGTTGTAGACCGAATATCCCCTGGCACACGTGGTATCAAAGTAGTGCCGTGCCTTACCTGGGCGGTACTTTGCGGGTATGAGCATGTCCTTGGGCCGCACACCCGGGTGCCTGCGAGTCATCTTCTCAAGCAGGGCCTGTGGGCAGGGAAGAAGCGAACAGCACAAGCAACCAGGTCAAAAGTAAGTGAGATGGTGCGCCTGTTGGCAGGCCAGGAGCGAGCAGTGAATGCAGTAAGGTTAAAACATCTTGAATGGCATGTGAAAATTCGGCACTGTATATATATGTATTTAGACCAGGGAAGCCGTCAGAGGACACGGAACGGGATGGGCCTACCCTGAGCAAGAAAGCAAAACGAAAGCAGGGAACAAAGCAGGCAAGGCAGGCCAACCCAAAGCAAAACAGGACGGAGCCGCCAAAGTCAAGGCCAAAGACTAGACTATGGGCACCATGGCACTGTGTACTGGAATCCGAGTTTGAGAGCATGCCATGTTTGCAAGCCCAGCCAGGGACACCGCAACTTAACGCCCCTTAGGCAACGCAAGGCAGTGGTCAGTACATGAAGAAAAGCCTTCAAACATACAGTTACCTCTGAGCACCTTCCAGCGCCAAAGTCACGTGTCTTGGCCACCACTGCTTCCGAGGGGTTGACTGGCAGACGGCCTGTGGGTAGGCAGAGAGGCAGGGGGTGTCGTGGGATGCAGGGAGCGGCGGATGGGGAGGTTGCATGAGTCAGGGGCAGGCCGAGAACCGCTGCTATCTGTGTGAGAAGTGCCGGAGGATGTTGAATCCTGTGCCCATGCGTCCTGTGCCCCTATTCTGTGCCCATGCGTCCTGTGCCCCTATCCTGTGCCCATGCGTCCTGTGCCCCTATCCTGTGCCCATGCGTCCTGTGCCCCGAGGTCTTTCTCAGCTCCTGGCCTTTCCTCAGCGGCCACTCCTGGTATCCTTAGCAGCCACTCCTGGTTTTCTCAGCGGCCCTAACTTTGCGTGTTTGTTAGCGGCGCTTGGAAATTCTATATTTTAAGTCACTGCAAGCCGAGACATGATCCTTGCTCAGATGCGTGGCTGATGTTTACGCCTTCTTCTGTCCCACTTGGGGAACGATACAGATGTAAAACGATACACACGCACACACACACGCACACACGCACACGCACGCAGACACACACGCACACACGCACACACACACGCACACGCACACGCACACACACGCACACACATGCACACACACATACACGCACACTCTTTTCACCTGTTGGGTCCAGCATTGCCTGTCCGCTGGTGGTGTGTGTGTGCATGTACTCTTCCACCCGCCCCTCAGTTGCGCTGCGCCCCTGCTCGCGTTGGAACTTGGACATCAACTGAACGCAGCACAATGGGGTGGAGTGAGATGGAGTGAGGGTGCAGTGAGGTAGAGTGAGGTGAGGGCTTCAAAGCGAGGTAAAGTAGGTTGAGGGCAAATAAAGTGGCGTGAGATGTCATCGTTAAAGACGTGTGAACGTACTCCATCGAAATCCAAACCCAAACACAAACCCGACAACAAACACAAGGAATTGCAGGTGCCACCAAGGCAGGGATAAAGCAGTACAAAACAGTCGATTCGAAACAGGTTACAGATAGTTCATGAAGGCCCAGGTGCCAACAGGTTTTCAGCCAGCACAGGTTCCGTTCCCTCAGATCAGTATAGGGTTGATTACGATGCCCGCTATTGCCCGACTTACAACCCCAAACCTGCTCGAGTCACCTGCTTCTCATGCTCCGCTGCCGCCAGCTGCTTCTGAAACACCTCCTCCTCCCGCGCCAACTGCGCCGCCACCTACGAATGTGTAAAGATGTAAATAAAAGTAAGAAGGCATCGACTTACTCATTCATCGCCACATGCAGATGTATAAGCCCCATTCACTCACTGACACTGACTCACTCACCTCGACCTGCCTTGCCTCGATCCTGGCCTTAATGGTCGCCCGCTGGCGGGTGGCCTGCGCCTCGAGGTCCCGCCCCCGGTGAACCTCATACGGATTCAGACCCTGTCATAGCACGGGGGGTAATTTATGAGCCCTGAAAGGATACAGAACGGGATGGGCACCGCCCTGTCCTACCCTAAGCAAGAAAGCAAACCGAACGCAGGACATGGAGCAAGCGAGACAGGCGAAAGGAACAAGGCAGCGATTTAGCAGGCTACACAGGCAAAACGGGCAAGACTGGCGGGAGCTGCCCGCACATCAGGTACCAGAAGACTCATGCAGGCAGTGTCCTGAGCCACACAACCAGGGCAGCTACACAGGGGTTGTGTAGGTGTAAGATCAGCAGAGCTCAATGCACATCTGTGACCATTCTCACTTAACCTCCTGATGTGCAGCAAAAGCCACTCTAGAAAACTTGATTCATAGTCAACTCAATTTCTCGGTAGGCTCCTTCACACGCTCGTAGGTCGACCGCCCAACTCGGAAAAGAAGCAAAGATCAACACTGGGTGGTTGATACCATAGGTTCCTCACCTGCTCAATGAGGTCGGCGAACTCCTTCTCCCGTAGCTCCCTGCGCTGCTTCTGCAGCTGCTGGTACAGCGAGGCCTTGCGGCTCACCTCCTCACGAACCTGCAGGGGAAGCGTTGCGGCAGACCGTGGAGCTGCTGGGTGTGCCAACTCTCACCCGTGGCCACTCATACCCGTGCGGGGCTAGTACAGTGCACGCAAGTTCGGTGCGACCACCTGATGCTGCAATGCACCAAGGTGTGCTTGCACCGTCCTATACAAAACACACCAAAGCATTGCTTACCAAAGCAATTCTGGATTGCTAGATCAGTGCACTTGACAAGATGATGCGAAGAGCATGTACAAGACAAGCAGCCTTTCATGGTGCCAGTCATCCTAACACGATGTGCCGATTGCAATTCTTTCCCGGCCTCGCCTGCATTTGTTCTGTTTTATACAATTGCATGCCCTACCTTAGCCAGCGAGTCCTTCAGCCCCAGCAGCGCCTGCCGTCTGTCCGCCTGCTGCGCCTCCACCAGCTCCTGCCCCCTGCTCAGGTGCCGCCGCACCCGCTCCAGGTCCTTGGACAGCCGGTCCAGGGCGGCCTCACGCGCGTCTTCAGCAGCACTGGAACAGGGAGCACGCAAAGGCGTTGTGTGAAATTTGTGCATATCTATCTATGTCGCAGGATGTCTACTGAGATTGTGGACAGGCAGTTGATATGTGCACAGGATGCAGTGTGCACTGCCCTGGCCTACTCTGAGCCACAAAGGAGTGGGGGTGAAAGGGGAAAGATCACAGACTGGAAGGCGCAAAGAAGCAGCAGCCGGAAATGCCCATACAGGCCAGAAGAAGAGACAGTCACAAGGCGATGCAAAGAAAGTCACTGTGTGCCTACCTATGTTGCGCAATATGAGATCTTCTGAGATCGCACCACTCAAGGTGAGACGTGCACCATACAGAAGCTTAGGTCAAGTGCCCCTTGCCATGTCTACTGAGGTTGCAACGCATCGCATCTTCTTTAAGCGGCGCCAGGTATGTTGCTTTTGCCATGACCA
Organism: Chloromonas sp. AAM2; assembly: GCA_004335635.1. NCBI lineage: Eukaryota > Viridiplantae > Chlorophyta > Chlorophyceae > Chlamydomonadales > Chlamydomonadaceae > Chloromonas > Chloromonas sp. AAM2. The sequence continues at coordinate 79,686 of QAXH01006077.1, forward strand.
TTGAAAGTGCAAGAAAGCTACCAGTGAGCTTTCTTTGCTTAACGATTGTCAGATGCGTAATTCTTGGAAAGATATTGTGTCTAGCTGCAGTACCGTGGATTGAACCATGAAAAGTCATGTGATGATGATGATGATGATGATGATGATGACGACGACGATGATAATGATGATGATGATGATGAGTGCATGTCCGCATAGCTCACGTGATCTTCCGCTCTTTGAGCTCCTCCTGCTGCGCTTGCAGCTCCTGAAGACGCTCGGCCTCTCTCTTGAGGCGGCCCAGGTAGCCCTTGGCCGCGCGCTCCTCGCGACCCCGCAGCGCAGCCATCACGTCGCGCCGCGCGTTTTCATCAGCAGCCAAGGTAGCGTCCAAGGCCTGAGGGCGATTGAAGCCAGAAAAATCAGGAGGCATGAACACGCGCAGGACAAGATGCACCAGAAGTGCTGAAGTCAGACAACAAGATAGCATAACAAACAGGCGCTCGACAAGATACACTGAAGAGATGTAGATACGCATGTTACGGCAGGATTGGTACACAGGTCAGAAGCGCTCATTCATTTTGTGAACCAGGATTCGAGCAGAAAGCATAATGCATTTCGTACAGCCCACACACACCTGCCGTGTGTCAGCCAGAAAGTCTAGCTCTGCCTCCGCAGTCCTGAGCCCTGCTTCTGCGGTGGCAGCCTGGAGCCGCGCGGTGTCCGCAACCGACCGTTGCGCTGCCAAGGCTGCCTCGCGCTGCTCCTGCCACATGCGCACCTGTGCCACGGACGAAAGACTGTCGTATACACGGGAATCGCAACTTCAAATTTCAAAGGCCAAAAATAACGCGTCGAATTGCAGGAAACAAAATGCTGGGGTTGGGACTGCCCCGCCTCTTATGAACTGCACTAGGCGAGATGGATGGCAGTTGCCCGCCTGCGCAACAGACATGCATGTTGCATGTGTCGCACATACCTTGCGCAGGCGCTCAGGTGCTTGTGGTGTGGCTGCTGTCAGCGTCAGCTCCTCCTCACGCAGGTTCCTGAGCATAGACAGACATGGCAACGGAAAATGACGTGAGTCATGATATGACTCTTATGAGGATAAGCAGACTGAACCTGATTGTGCTGGTACCGCAAGAAGAATACCGCAAGAAAACAGCGCTGCGCACTGAGCAACGGAACAAATGGAACCGACACGGTGGTTAACAGCACAGGAACAGGAAGAGTGGATGCAGCATCTCAACATGACTGGCACAGCCCCGCGCCACAGACCATTGTGAATAAAGCTTCCTCTCAGCAGCTTGCCCTGGCTCGCAAACGCTCAAACCGGTCTGTCAACACCCTATGATCCAGTCCCAGTCCCAGGCCCAGTTACCACTAGCACCGCCGACCATTCGATTCCAGCTTGCATACCTGACTTGAATCGTGTTCGTGTAATGTGACAGGCTTTAATATAGCAGGTTTGTGGCTTATTATGAGTGTCCAAAAAGGGTGCTATGCTTCTTGGTTCTGGTTGGGTTGGGCGGAGCTCAGGCTCTTCACTGGCACAGTATAGGCACATCCAACGTATATAGTATAGCCCAGCCACTCACGTGAGTTCCGCTTGCATGCTGTCAACAAGCTCATCTGCCTTCTGCACCATCAGCACCGCATCATCGAACTCCTGTTGCCGGGATGCCACAGCACTGATTACCCCATCCACCTCTCCCCGCAGCATAGCTGCATCCACGTCTATCACCCCCGTCAACAGCGCCCCCGCTCCCGCCACGGCCTCGTCCGGGCCAACACTGCTGCCGCCACCCACAACCGCAACAAGCCGGCTGTTTCCAAAGCCTAGGGAGCTTCCAGTTGCGCCCAGGTGTGCATTGACACTGCCACCTGCTGCTAAGGTCCTGCGAAGAGACTCTCCGGCCCCGCCCTCTCCCTTGCTGCCAGCCCCTGCCCCGCCTGTGCTGTTGCCCTTGCTGCCCTTAGCGCTGCGGCCGCTGGCCGCAAGGACGTTTGACACTAGGGCAGCTGTGGTACCCCTTAGGGGTGATTCAGTGGTGTCTATGCGGATGGTGGCTGGGGCCAGGCGGGTGGAGATGGGGTTGCCGCTGGCTGCTAGCTCCCCGTAGGTCGGCCGTGCCTGGGCCTGCTGTATCACCTGCAGCACATTACGCAGCTTCCCACGTTCAACGTTTTGTCACGTGCAAACCAATCGTTGCGTGTGTGGTGTGCTACAAGGTGTGGTGTGCTAAACGCCAACAAGGGTGTTGTTGGGATATTGTCCGTCTTTTTTTTGTCTTTGACAACTGGTTCGCTTAGATCACTCCTACCGGATAATGCACAATGATTATCGTGTGAACGAGAAGGTAGCTATGCGTCTTTAGTACCATGACAACTCTTGCTGTCTTCCTGCCGTGTGTTTGGCCTTGCGTCTGCATGGAGGCGTGCGCACTTGGCCAGGAGCTAGAAACCATGCCCACCCTGCTCATGCTTTACATGATCAGGCCTTGCAAGCCCCGTAGGAATGCCGGGACACGCGACCACAAGCAGGGCTGTTGTCTGGCCACTCTACAGTCGCGCGGCTAAGTCGCATGGCTGCACATGCGTGCGTACCTTGCTGCCATGCAGCATAGGCGTCTCCTTGACTGCACTTGGATCCTCCCATAACGATTCCAAGAGCTCCTCTTCAATGGTTTTCCTGGGAGGCATGGAGGGTTCTCCCTTGGACTGGCAAACAGGCCTGCTGCTGGCTCAGGCCCGCCAATTGTGGCCTTGGAAAGGACTTCAGCCTGTTTCCTAGTGGCAGGCAGCCCAGTCAGATGGCCATGCGGCACATGGGCCAGTCAACGTGCATGGCAGTTGCTGGATACTCAGGCCGTACGTCAGATGAAAGAGCTCAAACGAAACAGAAAGCCCCGATGATGACTTCACTGAAGCATGCAAGCTGAAGGCGAAACGCGGCATGAGCGTCGTACAAAACGGGCACAATTCAAAAGATAATGTTCATTCGAGAGCTGATTTTCGCGCATCTGATGCCTTCCCATATCATTCCGGGTTCACCATGGTGTTGTGTACAAGACTAGTTGTCGTTCAGCGCTCACCATGCTTCTTATGGGCAACACTGCATACTTTTGAGTAGAGCGAGCGCTACATGTCGGCCAATCTACTTCTTCTATGGAAGGAGCGGATAACATCTGCGAGGCTCTATCCTCCAATGAGGCGTACGCAATCTACTCGCAAGGCAAGTGCGGTCAGGTTCCTAAAAGTCAACAGCAACAGGGAACAACTCCTTATCTTCCTTGCCCAGGACAAATTTGGACAACACACAGCCATGTCCCCTGATTAGGTCTGTCAAGGCTTTGCTCATCCCTCTCAGTCTGATGTACAGCACTACCAGCAAACTGGCAGCGGCCCACTGTACCTACCTACTACATGCAAGCAACAAACATCTGTTGCGAGATTAAAACTGGTTTCTCCCAGCCACGCTCAAGCACTGCATGGCAGGGCAAACGTGACCTCCTGTCTGAGTCGTTGAAAGAAGACGCTAGCAATATTCTTATTGCGTGCCTGAGTTTTACCTCATTACTAGGGCAAGTGTTCGTGTGCTGATTCCTTCATAACCTGTAGTCTTGCTTTCCTGTTTTTTTCTTGCTAGTCTCGTTCGGTGCCTTGTGACAGTGGCCAGGCCTTCTGACCTTCTGCTTGCATTCTCGTTCTGCAATTTCCCGGGCCCTTTGGCTCTGGTGTGTTTGTACTTTTGGCTGCCCTGTCCTCGCGCTTCATGCAGTCATGAGTGGCCCCTGAGGTCTGAGCCCTGCACGGAGCAGGTGGGACCTGTTATGCCCTGCGGTCGGCAGGGGCCTCAAGGGGTGTTGCTTACCTTGCATCTGTGGCCTCTGCTGCCCTTTTGTGTGGTCTGCATTTCGCGCAAGCGAGTGGGATCATATCTTCTTCTTCTGTGCAGTTGGTCCCTGTGGTGAGGCAGGCGGGACCTTTTGTTTCCGCGGGCGGTGTGAGGCTGCTTGTTCCCTTGGCCCTGGTCCGGCTGGCCAATGCGCCAGATGTTGGAGCGCTTTTGGGCCGGCTAGGCTAGGCCTTCGGCGCCTGACATTTTGGGTGTTGTTCCCAGAGCATTCCAGGACCGTGGTCACGTAAACCAACCTGTGACATCATCATCATTATCATTATCATCTGTAACAGCCATCATTCGTGGGCCTGGCGCCTGTTGCTAGTTGTTTGATCTCTAGACTGGGTTGTGTGGCTTCTCTTGCTTCCTTTGTTCTGATGCGCAGCTGCGGTGACTTCGTACGTGTGGAGGCTGGTCCCGGGTATCTGCGGGCGTCTTCAGGCTTGGCAGTCGTCCCCGATTTCAACGCTTGCTCACGTCTCCTGCGTGCTTGCTGTGCTGAGGGAGATGCTTGCAACCACAGTCACCAGGTAACCTCAGGAGGAACACAGAGACGAAGCAACAGACAAAGCAACACCGACTTAACTACCATGCCACCAGACCCCAGGCTAATAACCAAAAGCCAGAAACAGGCAGACAGGTGGCACCAAAACACAAACACACAGGACACAGACAACACAGGCCTGAGCCGCAGGTCTCAGCAACACAACCAGGCCCCCTCCTTCCCTGGAGCGTCAAAACCCCCAGGCGAGAGAGGGAGAGATTACAACCACGGTCACCAGGTAACCTCAGAAGGCGTTAACCTGTCGGTTGAAACGCAAGCCAGTCTCGTCATGGGAGGCCACATTCATGACTACGACACGTCGCATGGGGGTCACCCCATGCAGGGCTCATGGGGTTTGAGCCCTGCATGGGCAGGTGAGCCTGATAAGGCGTCCAAAACTCCCGGGCCCAGCCCTCACACAAACGATCGTTGATGATGAGCTTACAGATACAGATACAGACGCGGCGTTAAACGATCATGACGCAGCCGCGCAGGACACGCAAAAACAGTCTAGTATAGCTAAGCTACAATAGAGCCAGCACCATCAGTGGCGAGACCTTCTGGGCCTCTGCTGACGCTTTCATTCTGCAGTTTTTCAGGCTTTTCCGTCCCGGTGTGGCTGTTGCCTTGCTTTCTTGGCTGCTGTCCTCGCGGTTCATGCAGCTCCCCTGAGGTTTGAGTCCTGCATGGGCAGGTAGGATCTTTTGTCCCTGTGGGCGGTAGGGGCCTGCAGGCGTGTTGCTTGCCTTTTGGCTGCCC
>QAXH01006079.1:2464-29466 GCA_004335635.1 Chloromonas sp. AAM2
AGGAACAGCGTTTGATGTAGTGGGTCGAGATGACCACCTCTCTTGCGCTGCTGCCTCTTTCAAAATGATGTCCAAGTCTACCGCAATGCTAACCGCTGCATCAAAAGTGGCAGGGCGCCTCAACAGGGTATCCTTGCGAACTTCAAAACTGAGACCACGTGTAAACCTATCAAGGTTATCACGCTCAGAGATATCATCGATATCCATGTACAGGATACGAAGATAGGCTGCATAAGCTTGCACAGACTGATCCTTGCGCTGGTATGCCTTAGCTAGGCGATTGCGAGCATCTTGAGAAGCAGAGAGGGTCTGGAAATTGCGTTTCAAACTGGCCTCAAACTGTGCCCAAGTGTGAACTTGCTCATGGAAAGGTGTGCTAGCTGCACGAACATACTTGTACCAGGTCTTAGCTTGGTGGTGGCTCACAGGCAGCTGCATAAAACACGCCTGGCAGGGTTTATGTGTGCTTGTCATGGGTGGGGACAAGGAAGCACATGCCAGCCCGTGCTGCTATGTGATTTTCTGTCTTGTCCCGTTGGCTACTGAGCATTATTCAATGCTGGGCCAGGCCCATGTGATATGCCCGTGACTTGGCACGTGCCTCTGGGTCACTTTTACCGGCTTTCGCACGTGTCTGGGTGGTCGCACATGGAGGTGCCATGATAGCCAGGTGCTGGGTCTAGATGGCGCGATAACGATATGGTTGTAATGCGGTTTGCTGTAATGGCTGGTGAGGTGTTGCACGTGGAATGAGCGTGGAAGAGCGTGGAAGGACGAAAAGCGAAAACGCTTGGAAAGTCGAAACTGCGAAAAGGGCAGGCCCAACTTAGCGGGCAAGCCTTATGATGGCCGAAGGCTTCTTGTTCATATATGGTGACCCCACCGTCATCTCGCACATGCCAACGGCCTATGCCAAACGGTCATTTCTTATATAAACTCGCGAACGGCAGAAGCTCTGCCGATGCCGTCTTTTGCGTCTGTCTGCGCATGTTACGTACCTGCCAACCGATTGTCGCACCTGGAGATGGCCTGCATGACCCGGAACCAGTAACCGGCTCTAGGGTTTCCACCCAATTCGCGACCTTGCGGCCATGTCAGACCCCACAGCTTGCTACGCTTGTCACTGCGATCGTACAAAACGCAAATGGGAGCGTGCACAGCTCCACAAGACTGCCAATCTTGTGGTTCTGGCCCCATCCCCAGCCCCCCTGCACCAGCCTACTTGTGCGGAAGATGCTTGATCCAGAACACCAAACATCTGCACAGCCTCCAGCAGCAGCTATGTGATTCAAGAAAGCTTCGTGGTGGGCTGAAGATGCCTGTCTGGGCCAAGCTACTTGCCATCCATCCATCTTCAACACCCATGTGGCAGCAAGGACCTTTCATGTCCGCTCACTTGTATCAGCAGCTTCTGCAGCTCCAAAGCCATCTGCTGCACCAGGACAGCCTGCTGCTGAAGCCAGCGAGGCAATCAGGTGAGGCGTGTCATGTTGATGCTCTTGAGTGTGATGCGATGTGTCAGCAGCATGGCAGTCATATCAGCTTGTCAAACGGGCTTTCTCAATGATGTGCAGATCTTTCTTACTGCTCCGCACAGGTCACCCCCTGCAACCCGCATTCGCCACACCCCACCACCGGCGCCAGCTACGGCAGCCCGCATGCCACCGCTTCCAGCAGACAAGCTTGCATCGCCGGCTGCTGCAGATGCGTTTTCTCCACCAGTGGCTGATGCCCTTCCCTCGCCAGAGCCGCCAGCATCATTAGCCTTTCAGGCTCGGTTTCCTCACCTCGCACAGTATGACTTCAGCCATGCTCGTCAACGGCAGAGCTGGGACAAGAAGCGTTACGAGGAGGAGTACGGGGAACTGGTGCGTGTCTCTCCTCTCTTTCTCAGCCCTGTGACATGGGCTACTGCCTCCCAAGCAAGTGTGCTGTGTCTGCAAGCTTGCCACAGCAGTGTGCATGGAGCATTGGAATGCAAGAACATCATGTGTCTGTTTGTCTGCCTGTCTGTCCCTCTGTCACTGCTGACCAGTACCCTCTGCCCCACACACTTGCAGCTGTTGGCTTTTCGCGCCTTCAAGCAAACGTGTCATAACCTGTTTCAAGCGAACCGGAGGCTAGAGCATGAGGTGGCTGCCCTGCGGCCGATGGCACAATTTGATGCTGGGTTGTACCACCGGGCACGCCAGGCAGTAACAAGCTGTGCGGCACCGGTGGGGCCCGGCCTGGGCGACCAAGACGTTGTTCAGGCGCTCTGCCATGCTCTGGCAGAAGGGCTGCTGCCTCCCGAGCAGGTATGCTGTGTCTGCAAGCATTTGCATCTGTCGTGCAGCATCTCATCACATTGACCACGCAGTGGTAGCATGGGGGTCGTACTGCCGCATGACATCACACCACATCACATCGACCACCTCCACTGTGTGCTGCACATGCAGGTGATGGTGAAATGGCTTGCTGACATGCTACGCAATGTTTAACAGCAAAGGATCTATGCCTTGCGGTGGTGCCGTGAGGTGAAGGATCTGTGTACACTGATGTACTCGCTAGGCCACACCAGCTATCTGGCTCTGTGCGGCCGCACCCTGCCGGAAGACAAGCACCTGTCGCCCACATGTCCGCGCGACCTGTTAGTTAGACCGTGCTGCAATTTCCTCCTGCCAAGTCCCAACTCGTGCGGGAAAGCAATGCTCCGGATCCCGGAGAGCAGCCAGCATCCGACAGGGTTGGGGCTCTTGAAGCAGAATACGCGTGTATGTCGTGAGCTGGCAGTCGAGGAGGGCGCTTTGGTGAACGCAGCCAGTACCTCCCCGGCCTCCATTGCAGCAAACTGCAGTCCTGTGCACCATCAAGCCGCTCCAGGCAAGCCGATGGCTGCCTCTCAGCCGACCGACAAGGATGCTACGGTCATGGTAGAGGCGGCCGCAGCCCTGCTCACCCCACCACCCGACCCAGATCCCAGCCGCAGCCCACAGCGTGCATCCATCGCAGAGCCGTGGCTTCAACTTCCAATGCCCATGCGTACACTGAACATAAACTGGAGTGAGGCAGAGGAGCACCACCCCGCCACCAGTGCCTCTAACGATGCAGATGTGCTGAAGCAGCTGGCTGCACCATGCAGATAACAGCCCCTGACGCCAACGCCTCTCCTCTTGCAGAGCGCTTATCGCATCTCCTACAGGCAGTGGCAGAAGCATGTTGTCTTACGCGACTACCCTCATGCAGACAAGTGTTCGACTCTCACGCAGTGCCAGTATCAGTCCCAAACTTCCCCAGAACCGGCAAACTTTTTTTTCCCACTTTACATGGGGTTGATGATCACCTAGGCGTCAGCCTGTGTGATCCGTGGCAAACGAAAACTCCACGTCGCATCCACACATGCAAGACGCCGTCTATGTGTTGTCCGGCTCATCCTCGTCCTCCTGCCTGACTGCCTGACTGCCACCCCTGCCTGTGGTCCACGACAACGCCGGGTCGACTTATGAGGGCAGCCCTTGAGATGGCTGATTTCTTCAGTGACCTGGCCTTCGCTGGTTTGGTTGGCTATCTTGATGTGTTATGGTCCTGGGTGTATCTGTTCCTGGGGGATTGTGGCTAAGACTGGGCCAAGGATGTGGTCAGGGAGCCAATGTGTGGCTAAGGCAGGCAATGCAGCAAATGGCAAACGGTTGGCTAAGAACGCACCCACGCAGAAGAGAGAACGCACCCACGCAGAAGAGAGAACGCACCCAAGGGCCCTCAGCGGGGGCAAGGCCGGGGTTTGGGAAGGAGAAGGTGGTGCCTGTTCAATGCAGAGTTGAGGCTGCAGAGGTCCAACCAGCAACTGACTCAGGATACTGGCCAAAATTCAGACTGGCAAGTCGGGCCCCCCCGGTCAGAGAGGAGATAAGTTAGTTCCTCTTCTGAGCTGTGCCTTTCGTGGCATTCTTTCTTCTTCGTTTCATGAACATTATTTGCTCAGATATCCGATGCATCTTGGTGCATGCTTGTAACACGTTTGGAACAATCTACAGCAACGCCAGGCTACAATACCATGTTCATGACGCCAGGTGAGGGCAGGGTGGCACGTCCACGCCACGTTTAGCACCAGTACAGCGCTTGCATGGGTTACTGTACAACAAAAAAAAGATGTTTGCCAGTTCTGGGACAGTTTCCAGGAACTGCACTGGGGCGGCAGGGACCAAGAGCCAGCAGGATAATTTCTCAGTGCTGATCTACCAAGATGCAGTTTGCGTGTGCCAGTCCGGTTATGTTGGCATTTTGTAATGTGTTGCTTGGATTCGGCTGCACCTATGGAGTTTGCATCTAATCCCCTCAATGCACGAGCACTGCAATTTCCAGCTATATTGCATGCAACCGGACTGGCACACAGAAACTGCACTTGGTCCCTGCCGCCACACTGGTCACAGTGCAGTTCTTGGAGACTGTCCCAGAACTGGCAAACGTCTTTTTTTGGGTGGGTGTGACGCTTTTGAACGTTACTGGAACGATGAGTTGGCTGCCCGACGACGTCGTTGGTGTACTCGTGAGTGAAGTGTACTCGTGAGCTCAGCCCATTTCGATTAGATTACAAACAGCTCGGATGGCGACATAGCCCACACGTGTAACTCCGACAACTGAGCACTATTTCCCGGGCTATTACTACAACGGGCTTGGCATCAAGGATGCAAGCCCGGGCACTTCCATTGGCATCAACTAGGTGCTTGAGTCGATCCCGGATCCAAACCCGGGCATCCAGCAACAGGAATGGGCGGACAATGACAATCCCGATCTTTCCTTTAAGACTAGTAGCTCTACCTTCAGCAACGGCAAGTTCTCCAAACATGCGTAATTTGATCGGCCGGGCAGCCGCGCACGCCCACCACACCTTTGGGCAGACCCTTAGGCTGATGCCTAGAGGATCATACAAACCCCTGCATAGCCATGCAACATGACAGGGCACCAGTCATCATGCCACCCAGTGGCTGCTGAGTATCCTATTCCAGGTGCTACACAGCCCATCCGTGGCCCAACCACAGGAGTTCGCTTGGACTCGTATGGCTGTAGGTTCCATTGATGATTTTTGAACCAAAGTACCGCATTCTTTTCAACACCTTGTTGCATGGCGCGGAAGGGTGAGTGATGCGGCCTGCACTCGTGGATTGCCAGACTGGAGCACGCCTGGCTGCACGCTGCCTACCAACAGGCCCAACTTATGAACAGACTCAACCAGCTGCAGGTCACATACTGTTTCCGCAGTGCTGGCTGTGATGCACCCTCGCAATTCAGATTCAGCGCCCGCTTGTGCATCGCAGGGTTGAAGAAGGGCTGGTGCAAACGGACTCACCCTTCTGTGGCACAAGAAAGTTCGGTATGGTGTACAGGTGTGCCACATGCGTCCACGCCTCACGTGCCTCATGTGGGTCCCTTCTGACGTACGGCGGGGTTGTGTGATGTGGGATGTGTGTTGTGTGATGTGTGCAGTGACAAGGCAGGGAGACTGGCATCAGTGGGCACAATCTTGGAGATCCAAGACTTCGCCCACGTGCAGGTGATCAAACGACAGGCACCAGGTGCAGACCCTCAATTGTGACTGTAGGTTAGCATGCGTCTCCATCAGGACCAGGGTCCCGGCTAAGGGAAACACGAGTGACACGGGCTGACCCCCAGATGGTGTAAAAAGTGGGTCTAGTAACGATACCTCCACACAGGTGTGTTATGTATGGAGGGACAGCTGCCATGTCATGCCATATTGATGGGACTTGGAGGGCCCATGGCGTCATGCAAACCAGTTGGAGCCCTCCGTCACCCCGCCAAACATTTTGATTTGCGAACATGAACGACGCTGGAGGCTAAGTGGTGCCGCCACTACGCCACAGTCTGAGCGTACTGACGCCAAGTTGTCTTGCCATGTCTTCATCAGATCCTGTAGTTTAACCTGCACTTCCTGTCACACCTCCATGGCGGTATACATAGGCACACCCATGCCTCACACTGTCACTTGTCTACATTGTACGGATCTGCTCGCGCTTGGGTTGGTGCTATTGCCACCAGGTCGGGGCACAGGGGGTTGGTCATGGGCATGTAGCCCCCGCACGTGCCCCGTCCATCTGATGCTGATGGTGGGCGTGGTGCTGACAGCTGTGCATGACAGGGGTTTTGCCAGGCTGATGCGTGACTGCTGATGCTCCTGGTTCTTGGCTAGCTGCTGCCAGTTCGACTCCTTGCTGGGGCTCCGAACTCGCCTTATTTAGAGATTAACCTTACCTAAAAATTAGAAAGAGGCCCGTGTGAGCGCACAGTAAAACCACAACTAACTAGCTGGTTACTGACTGATTGATTTTTGTACTTTGATTCGTCCTGTGCTCATCTGCGTAACCATACCTATCCTGACACTGTTGGTACAGAAGGATGGGCGGTTGTTTGTAACGTCCAAGGGTCGTGAGCGTTTCTCCATCACCGGCATCGTCAAGGACACTCGTCTGCCCTCGGTCCTCGTCTGTGAGGTGGAGCTGATGAATGAGGACCAGGCACAGGACAGCAAGGCTGAGGTAAGGGAGGGAGCTTGGTTGACACTGAGATTGATGTACAGATGAAGCCAGGCATCAACGCCAGGTCAAGGGAGGGCCAAATGGGATATGGAGGCATGGGCCGTGAAACGAGCTGCGTGTACATGACCAAGAAGCACAGACAGAGACTTGAGGTACATCGGCTAACACCTTACGCGGAACACGGGTTCAGCGTGTGATCGGGCAGGCGCCCCTCCCTGCATGCATGTACACTGCATTTGAGGGCACATGTGGCCGGACTGACTGCGTGTGTGTGAGTGGCATGTCAGTGCCGTTGCCCGGCTGACAGGTCAAGGAGATGGCGCGGGAGGTGGCCGACCTGCTCAGGGCCACCATCAGGCTCAACGTCAAGATGAACAACATCAAGTGGGGCGCGGCACGGCTTGGATTGCTGCTGTCATGCAGCTAGCCAGCACAGTATTCACACAGCGCCTGGTTTAGAAACAGTGCAGCTGTTCTTGGTTTCACTCAAGCTGAGGCTGGGTCGTTGCAGCCGTTACAACATTCTGCAGTGACGCATGCTGCAGCCACTTTGTTTTTTACACTGGTCATGGTGACGCACACTGCAATTGTAATGAATTCGCAAGAGAATTGCTACAGATTGAGATAAAGGTTTCTGACCCCACCTTGTGTGCAGTGCCAGCGAGGACCAGATGGAGCCTGAGGAGTTGGCAGAGCTGGGCCCGCGCGATATCTCCTTCTTCGTCGCGTCATTCTTTGCAGATGCCCAACCGCTGCAACAAGTTGTAAGTTATCAGTGAGATTGTAAGGGCGTACGTGTCTGTCCAGACAACCCGCTGATGTGCTGCATGTGGCGCATGGGTTGCATGGGTTGCATGGGTGCATGACCTGAGCCTTTGCCATGAAATACGTGACTAAACCACTGACTACTGTTGACCTGCCCTGTTGCATCGCAGTTGTTGGAAGAGAATGACACCATGGAGCGGTTGCAGCGGGAAAAGGATGTGCTCGCAGAGACAGTCTCATTCTACAGCGCTGCGCTGGCTGTTAAAGGGGCGCTCGGCAGCAGCGAGTCATCATCGGCTTGAAGTGGCGCTGTTCGTGATGCACTGGCTTTGCGTAGAGCAGAACTGTTTACTGATGGAATAGCACAACTGTTGTTTCGTTACTGCAACTTGTTCAAGCAGTTTGTTAACTTCTGACAGCCCTGAAATGACCACTTCTGAGCCTAAAGCACATTCAATCGGGATTCCTCTGCCTGGAGAGATGGTTTGCCTGCTGATGACACCACGCAGCACAGTCTGTGGCTGCAGGGTCAGTGGCAGCACTACTGGCTGTTGCATGTGCCTTATACCCAGAAGCGGGGTCCAGTGAGTGTGTGGCCTACTGGCTGAGGACTGGAAGCTGCATCAACCCCAGTCCCAGTCACGACCAGACCTATGTTGCTTAGGCAGGACGTGTTTTTCTGATGGAGGCATGAATTGTCAGGTTGTATGATTCAAGCTGTGCTTGAACAGGGTGCGCTGCGTCTCTGTTCTTGCTGACACGCTTTTGCCAGTTGTGGGTCTTGTCTGGCATGTGCCATGCTCGGATCACTCAATCAGGGCTTTACTTGCCTAAAGTAGCATCCACCCTGTTTTTTTGTGTGTGGGTGCTTTAAAACAGTGCACGTGAATAAGAAGGCAGCGAACATACACTAGATCAGCTTTCAAGCCAACAGCATGAGCCTGCCAATATATATACACACACACACATATATATATATATATATTGATTACATCCGAGGGGCCCACATGCACCGAGCGGAAACGCTAGCGACATTGTTTGCGCAGGGCCTGTTTGCTTTACAGGCCAGAAGGCAAACGTCGTGCCCTTGCCTGTGTAAGCCATCAGAGGATCGCACCGCACTCACCAAGGCGTCTTGAAATGGCAGATGAAACACTGTTAGCTACAGTTGCATATAGCAACCGTGCATCAGGATCCGTGCAGAATCTGTACCAGGTCAGTCTTCAATAACTTTCGACGGTACAGGTTTTCATGAACTCCAAGAAAGGAAAAACACACGCGCTGAGATGGCCCATGTCTACATTGCGCGGAGCCATCGGATTTCAAGCCTGTACCAGTGCTGCGCGGGTCAGAAGCGCCACTCGCTGACATTGTCAAGCTGCAGACTTATCTTAAAGGCTTCAGTACAACAGGCGGAGCATGAGCGTCATTAGGCGGTCAACAGTAGAAAAGTCATGTTCTGCTGTCATGCCTGCACTCTGGCCTATGCAGAACAGCTGATACCTGCATATTGACAAGCAGTCCTGAGTGTTCATTGTACGTGCGACGACGCACTGAGTTTGCAATGTACTACGCGGTCAAATCAGACGCCACGAGTCAAACGATGCGAGATCACTATTCCGTATTAAAGACAACTTTTTATCCTTCCGTCACTCCATCTGGCTGTGTCCGGGAGTTGCGGCACGCTGCACGGCGGCATGAGTACACTACATAAACGCGGCAATCTCCTGCGCTGCGCGTGTGAGAAGCGTGAGTCTCTTGCGCAGCTCGTCACGTTGCCCAGCAATTTCCTCGCTCTCGTTGATGAGTCGTCGAAGTTGAGGCTCTTCCTTGCCTGCCACATCCTCCTGAAAGTCCGCCAGCAGACTTTCCTTGGACGGAACAACCTGCGTAGCCGTAATGACACAAAGTTGTAATGACGTTTGCTCGCAAACACATCCCACGATTCAGCTGCATGGTCAGCTTGGTCAAACTTGCCAACCGTTGACGTGCTTCATCTTGTGTGGAGTGGCTTTGACAATCATGCCCAGGGCAACCAATGCACCAGGTCGAGCAACAGGTATAATCTGGCAGGCAGGGTTGCCTCGTGATGCAACCCTCACCATGCAGTGCACGATGGCCTTGGGGATGGTCGCCAGCAGCTGTGAGCGCACAATCTGTAGGTAGGCCGACACGTGGTCCGCAATACGCTGTAAATGTGCGTCATTGGCAGGGAGCGTGTCATATCTGCAGGCGCACACATGCGACACAGAATGTGACCAGAACGCCATACTAAGCGGAGTTCATGCATGCCTGCGAATACAGGTTGCATACTACCGTATCAAGCGTGTGCTCATGTACGTGCACACACAGGAAACCACTGCTTCCTCTCCAGGGCCGTATGATGAAACGACAGTTGCTCCACTGCTGCACCAACAACGCAATATCACGCGAAACAATTGCATTGTGATGAACACTTGGTTGGTCTCGCATCGATGTCAAGAAGCTCACCCTCATCACACTCACAGTGCCGCACAGAAAAACCATTCGTCACCTGATACGAAGCCCTGCTCATGTGCAAGAACGTGGGCGAGACGTCTACGGCAACAAACGAGTAATGCTGTGCCCAGAAAGGAGTCATGTGTACTGACGCCCACCTCTTCTCAAACAACAGGTCACCGCTCAAGGTCACGAAGGCTGGCTTGGGTCTTGTGGGGTCGTATGCATACGACTCGGCGGCCACAATCTCGCGGAAGAATGAGGCGGAGAGGTAGGAGGCCTCCATGTCAACTAGTGTGCGCACCATCTGGTCCGCGTCCTTTCGCAGCTTGTCTGAATCAGGTAACCGACAACAGAAGAAACCAGATCACAAGTCCGTGCTGTGATCACTTGTGAATGGTTGGATGGCTTGACAAAGAAAGACATGCAGGCGACCCTGAAACACTTTGCAGCGCACTACTGCAGAAATTGATGCACTCACTCAGAGATTGGCTGACATTACAGGATGACACACCACTGTCCTTCCTATGAATGGCTGCATGGCTCCTGCTGACCTGACTCGTCACTCACCCAGCGTGCTCGCCGCATGTGCAACCACCTCTGCTTTGAGGTTGAAAAACCGTTGGAGATCGGCGCATGCGGGCGTGTTGATCGCGATTGTGACAATGTGCTTTAAGATCTGATGAACCTGTGGGATCACCAACACACATGGTGCACGTACTGAGACGCTGCACAGGATACAAAGCTGATTGGTGCAACTGGATGATGGAGATCATGTTGCCTTAAGAGTACGTTGTCCAGGTGGCAGGTCAACGCTTTACATCAGCATATCGTCTGACCCACACCTGCTCAATGGCCTGAAAGGCGGGCTCCCTCAGCAGCGACAGCCCGTCCTCAATCAATCGCCTGCACGGCACCAACAAGCCAGCCAACAGCGTTTGCCTCAACACCTGAGTAAGTGAATATCATGCTCTGTAAACCGACATGCTGCAAACAGACGAAGTTGGTGCTCAGCACCTCAGCAAGCCAACATCATGCTGTGTAACTTGGTCGGCTTCAAACAGGCACAGCGCAAACTCACACTAGGCGACCGCACATGGCTCCTGTCAGCACACGCGTGATGCATACGAGCTGTCCATGTCCATGACGCTGTATGACCCTCAGTCGTGCCATCCCAGCACCAGTGTGGCTTACCGGTAACCATTCTCAGGCGCAATAATATGTGGCTGGTAGCCATCCGCTTCATTGACGACGTTTTGTACGTTTTTGAGCTGGAGAATTTTCTGGAAGGGAAGCTTTTGGATGGCCTCTTTGAGCTTGAGTTCAAACACATCCAGAATGCGTTCGCCACCTGCATGCCAGATGCACGCCACATGTCACATCCCTGCCTATAGTGTGGGAGGCGTGCGGGAGGCGTGTGGGAGGCGTGTGAGACTCGCAAGAGCGCCATTATGGCATGCATTGCCCATGCGCCTACACACCAGATCAGATTGGACGGTAAATCAGGGGGCAGATGTGTGCACAGCAGCATGATCCTGGAGTGCTGAACCATTCTGAGACAAGCATCTACACCCCCCACCACAGGGGTGGTGAGCCACATCGCATCCAGAACCGCGACCAGCTATCTGTATGGGCGCACATAGAAGCCTCAACTACAAGTGCTTGATGGGTATCCTGCTCACCGTCCTGTCCTCCGTCCACCACCTTGGTGTACGCCTTCTCCAGCTTGTGGCACAGCGTGAGAATGAGGTGCAGCATGGAGCCGCGCCCGTACTTGATGTCGCCGCCTAGCGCCTTGAGCTCCTTCTCCAGGCGAGTGATACTGCACACACAACACACGCAAGACATAGTTGGTCAGACTGTTGCAAGATGCATGCTCGGGCTGGGCAACAAAACGAAGAAATACCTGCTTATAATTTACCTGACTGGTTTGGGATGCCACTGGTTGGCCACCAGATTCGGCCCATGCATGGTCAGGCGAACATGGAACCACCCAGGCTCACGCGGTCCGTAGACTGGTTACCCTATTGTACTGAACAGGCAGAATTATGCACCCACTTCTGGTCAATGTACTGGCTGATGGAGGGCAGGTTCTTCATGATCTCGTTGATGAGGTGTTGCGACAGCTTCTCTGCCAGGTAGCCCGTGCCTGCATGCAGTACAGCAACAGTACGGCAACACACGTGATCAACATGCATGTAACAAGCAGCTACAGCAGACGATCACTTATGAGCAGGAGAGCACAGGCGCCAGTACTGACTTAACGGCTTGCTAATAAAGTCGAAGACCTTGCTTTGTTTAACATTCCTAGCCTAACAACTTAGAAAACCCAGTGGCCGCAACATAGAAGCAAAAGTCTTGCTTGAGGGAGGCCAGCATGGTCTTAAGAGCTTTGAGGTAGCAGTATACAATGCGCCGCTGTGATGCCCATGGATCGCGCCGTGTGATACTATCAACTGACTGTGATAACCTTTGTCCTGCCATGCAACTGCATGGTCATGACAGGCGAGCATGGTAACGGCAGCAGCTTCATGACTTGACTGATGTTGATGTGCACATTGCGTCCACAGATTGACAAGCAAGAACAAAGGGGGCTCTACACACCACCCACCGATGTTCTTCAGGTCTGAATACGGCTGCATGGATGCGAAGAACTCCTTCTCCTTGGCGCGCGCTTCCTTCATGCTCACCTACACATGACCCATGCATCGTGCGTGATGCGAACTGACACACAGCACCCTTGATGACTTATGCACACACACCCATGCACCACAACCCTGACATACAGCACAAAACCAAACCTCTTGAAAATGCCAGCACCAGTGATGTTAACTAATTAGAAGGCTGGCGGTGCCTTAGTTGGAACTTGCCTTGTTCAGTATCTCAACCATGCATGTGTACGGTAACCGTTGCGTGCTCAAGGGTGGCGAGTCTCCAGCATCACAGGTTGGAGCTGGGACTGTCATGTGATGATAGTTATGATGACTCTTGCTGTGCCCGCACCTTGCTGTTGAGATCTGCTTGCCCTCTGTTCACCACGGCCACCCATCCATGCCTCAGCTTGAGTGTGCGGCCTTGGAGCACGTCGCGACAGTCCGTGCCCCGATCCATGATGTCTACCTTGGTCAGCACACCTACGCATCCATTCATGCAACCAGGCCTGCTCAACATGCAGAACACAGCGTCTGCATGTGGTAATTTGAAAAGCCACCATGCAGTGACAAAGTTTCCAGTGATACACGGGCGCCATGCCGATGCACATGCAGTCAAATTTAACCGAGTGAAATGTGGCCATCAGCCTCCAACCAGCCCCGTGCAATGAGTGCGCTTGGCTCCGCAACATGTCTACATGCGTATCAACAGGCAGTAATGAGTCAGCTTACCAATGGTGCGCTCGCCACCGGGGTCTACGTCCCTGGCCATGCGCAGCGCATCACTTGTCGCCAAATCTGCGTTGGCTGGTGTGACTGCCAAAATAATGGCGTTCTCGCCCTTAATATACTGGCGTGCCATCTCGTCCAGCTCTTGCACAATGCTGGCTGGCTGGCCGTCAATGGGCACCTTGGTCAGGCCTGCAGAGACGGAGCAGTTTTGCATGCTGCCTTGCGCATGCTTTGTTTGAAGATGATCATGCTTTGTTTGAAGATGATCATGCTTTGTTTGAAGATGATGTATGGTGCTGCTACGTGCATAGGCTCCTAAAGTCCGCAGCGTTGACTGCAATCCAGCAGCTGCTGTTAGGTTCACAGAACAAAGCATGCCTGGTGTAGAGCTGACAGCAGGCATGTGCCTATGCTGGGGCGCACCTGGCATATCCACCATTGTCAAGTTCGGTACATTGGGAGAAAAGACTGTCAGGTAAATAGGGTTGGGTGAGACGACACGGCCGTTCAGCTTTTTCAGCAGACGATCCGTCTCTGCCTCAATTTCGGATTGGATTTCCCCTGCAAGGCATAGAATGGCATTAGCCTGTGAGATTACTTGCAGACTTCATCAAAGCCCCTCCGCATGTGTGCTTCCCAACAGCAGCAACTGGTGCGTTCTGCTGCATGAAGCGTCAGGCACGTTGATGCTGTGACTGACACCTACCGAAGTTGTAGTACTTCTTTCCAGGATTGTGTCCAAACTCTCCAAACTCTGCTGCTCCTGGCTCATCCAGCTTGACCAGCTGCAGCACCAGCGGGCGCCTGGTAACGATGCCTGTGCCTCGAGGAAGGAAGTCTCTGCCAACCACGGCCTCGAGCACAGAACTTTTGCCCGAACTCTGCAAGGATAAGCATTTGACAATGTCATGGATGTTGTCCGGTCATCTTCTCGCTTGCTTCCTCGCCCTCGTACAAAAGCCAAAGCCTTTTCCTACCTGGCCACCGACCACCACGATGGTTGAAAGCTTGTTCCAAAGCACGGCATTCTCGCTCATAGCCGTCTCGCCCAAGGTGGTACAAATCTGCTGTAGCCTTGTGATGAGCTGTGAAGAAAGAACAGAACCATCGTGATTGTAACTGGCCACACCCATGTAGCGCATGCGCATGTGTTTGAACAATCGTAGTGCTGTACCTGGGTGACCTTCTGCATCGGCACGCCCCCCATCTCCGCCATGATGTTAAAGATCGCCTTTGAGACACACCACTGGCAATCGCTTCAAGAAGTTGAAGATCGGCCCACAGGGAAAGAGAGCGAATGCTTCGGTGCGGAGGCTGACCAGACTGATGACTGTCCGGCAATTTTTAGTCGAGCGAGATGCAAACTATGAAGGAAGGTTTAGAGCGCCTGCCTGCCCCTCTTCCGCACGAGCGGGTCGGGTCAATGCATCGGCTACGAGTCGTCGCTCAATGCAGGAGACCTCTGGGAAACTGCAAATTGCGGAGCTACAAGGCATGTGCCATGTAACGTCGATGACCAACGTGATGAGCGGGTAGCAGGGAGCATGCAATGTGACACGCAGTAGTGCATGTGGTGTTCGGCCGTGCAGCATGGGACATCCGCTTCTTTTTTTTTGCCTTTGTGTCCACTTCAGATCTCAAAGTCAATCCATTCATTACAGCAAGACGGGCACACAGACATAGAATACAGCGACGTATCCGGCATAGAAAACCACGAGTTCATCAAGGAGTCAAAAAATTGGGACGATTGCCAAAGCCATCAAACAAGATCAACAAGAACTGTGGCAGTGAATGCAGAGACCAGAATGCGGAGACCAACAAGGGTGACTTTTCTGATCACGTTTCAAAACTGGCTGCCTGCATATCAGGGCACCTTGGGCAAAGCAAACTCGCAGCACAGTGCAATATGGTCCGAAGGATACCTCTCGCATGGCAGGCCATCACACCCAATCTCTTTCTCGTTGAGCATGCGCCATCGGCTGTGGGGGAGCAAGCCAGTGAACCACATATGGTCGATGATACGCTTGCTTTCTCCAGCTGTCCGAAACTTCCACGTGCTAAACTCTGGCGGGACACTGCAACTGGATTCTTCCCCAGAGCGTGCCCCTGCCGTACTGCCGTGGCTCACGAAAGTGTCCTCGTCGGACCTATTTGTATCAGTCGGCGTGTCCCATATGGACTTAAAGTTCCACGGAGGGGACGCCAGTAACTGCAGCCATGTGGGGATGCACTCCACATCAACAGGTTGTGGTTATGCCATTTGGAAAAAGTGAACAAATGCAGTGCAACTTGACCAATCATTCCATTTTGACCTTGCTGGCATGTTATGGCATCAGCTTTTCATCCTCAACCCAGCAGTAAGCGCCAGGGTCCTCCATGGACAGATGAATCTGCAAGGGGCCCCACGCTGAACGTGGCTTTGCAAGTTGTGGCGCTGAATTGACCCGGGACACGATGCTGAAACTGATCAAATATGACGCCCTGGCCCTAATCACTGACCTAACTCTCATTTTCATGTAGCTGAACATGCCTTCGGCGCACCTGGCAGAGACTTGAGCTGCTTGTTGTGTTGAAATCGCCTGCAACAATGACGGGCATGCATGGCCCAGGGTGCAGGGTGCCGTTTGAAGATTGCCCGTTTCCATTGGTCGGTGCATCTCCCGCAGTTGGTGTGCCGGTCGCGGCACAGGCCTCGCCTGGAGGGGACCCGGCGCGCGTGAGGGTGGCGCTGATGCTGGAGAGCACCTGCTGCATCTGTGAGGCACCACCAAAACCATAACAGAGATCAGCCAGGTAAGGTGAGGGAGGGATGGGGAAAGTTCTGATTCACACATCCTGCTTCCCTGGAGACTTGGGGCAAGATGGGATATTGATCTCGCAGATGGTCGCAGATGGTTTCAGATGGTCTCGCAGGAGCTGGGTGGGGAAGGAAAGGGAGGGGGGTTGCAGGTTTGTCAATGAGTCTAGCGACACGAAATTGTTGGGATTTTGGAGCATTGTTTGGGTTTGAGAGTGTTACCTATATCTGACCATTACCAAAGAGCAGTACGGAAAGCACCCGCAAGAAGTGAACCTTCAAGAAAAGACGGAAACGGGATTTTGGACATAAACAAATCTGAATGGTTGAATACCAGGTGAAAAAGGCATGAAGCCTCAGAGAGAACAACCCAGCCCTCACGTCATTGGTTGGTTTTGTGTCTGTATCCGATCAAAATGACGAAACTGACTCTTGTGAACAATTCAACTCAGCATCTCCACCCGCCCCCTGCTCCCTTTGCACCTGCATCAGTCTGACTCTGTCCAGCTCTGCCCCCTCCTTGGCCTTGAGGTGCGTGGTGGCCACCAGCACACGTCGCCCGTGCCCGTCCGACAACAGCACCGTCATGCAACCCTGCACACGCAGCGAACAGCATGTGGAGGGGCGCAATATGCTGTCAACCGCATGAAGCTAACGCGGCATTTCAAGGTCATACCAACAGTGTTTGTTGTCAAGATTGAAATGCAGGCCAAGGCCTGGTGCTGCGAGGGTAGCCCCGACGCTTGTGGCAAACGTCATTGAGCTATTGAGAACCAGCAGCTGAAGCCGGCTGGGTGGCCATGCTTGCCAGTGTATCGTCCAAGCGAACCCGGGGTGGCACCGGAGGCACACTTGATATCGTTTTGAGGGCAGGCAACTGTTGCCCATACGGCCCAGTGAAACTCTCAATGCTTGCCAGGGCTGATGGCCTGGCTCATGTCACCCGTGCCCCCACCCACAGCATAACACACTCTAGCAGCAGGCTTCACTTGATTCGTTGACCCATGCTGCCTCTGATGAAGACATGCTGCACATCCCCTAAACCCTGCATGCAGTGCTGGTCCTCGGGCCCACCCTCTCTGCGGCCCCTATTCGAGACACACACACGCACACACTTACCTGGGGCGCGGGTGCTCCCTCCCTGTCAGTGAAGTGGAAGCCCTGCCGCTCCTCGAGCGTGAAGCGCGCAGACCGCCAGAAAATTGCCACGCCATCCGACTTGGCCCCATACTTGGTGGCGGGCGACTGGCGCTTGGGCAGGAAACAGCCCATGTAACCCTCAGGGGCGAGGGCTGCCTCGATTTCCTCTGCGAACCCATGGGCAATGTTCACATGAGTCAAACCATGTTTTTCCTACTAAATGCTCGTGTAAGAGCTCAGAACCCAGAACCTCCTCAGAAGGGCAATAAGAAATCAGTAACCGCTAGAGTTATAGAAGCTGGCCAGAAACCGCTTCACTCCATCAATGAAGTAGACAGATCCGCCATGCCGTTCCGTGCGGGCGTTCCGAGTGCACGGGTATGCACAGCCGCTGGTCGCAGCACATGCCTGTACGTGACCATGGGCACTGACCAAGCACCCAACACTTGAACCAGAGCTGCAACAAATAACGTCTGTGAACAGGATGGCCACATTCAGACAAGAGTTTTTCTCATGCGAATGGTTGCAATCACTCCAGTCACTCCTCAATCACTCTGGATCGCTCCTCCGCGTGACGCTCACCAAAGTAGTTGAGCTCTTGAAAGCAAACAATGTCCGCCTGCGTGGACACGGACGCAACGCATGGGCAGCACTCAGGGATATGCAGCATCCACGAGTGGGGGCGACAGCGTAGCCATGCCCCCACTCCTGGCCCCTGATGGTACCCATGATGGATACATGCGGGCCTGAAGATAACCTTAGCCGACCACAGGTTGCTAAACTCACGAACATGTTGACAGACAACTCACAGCCAAATGCGAACACTTTTGTATCCAGACGGACTGGTATGCACACTATATGTGATTGAGTATGCACTGGAGTACAGACAGTGTAACCAACCATTGACCCAGCAGCTGTGTGGCGCCAATCCGGGAGGGTGTTTATGGGCTATGTCACCGCCTGAGCCACCTTGGGCTGCTGCACTCCAGGTAAGTTTGCCCATGTCTGGTTGTTGACTGGGTTGGTGAGTAATCATCTGTTGTCAACGGCTGTATCAGCATCAGTGGTAACTCTGCCAAAAATCTTGCAATGGCGTATCTGTCCCTGCCTGCTATCAGGATGCAAGCCCTGGGAGCTCAGACAACTGCTTGGCGGTCCGGATCAATCAAACCTCTTTCCAACACAATGCACCTGTGGACGGTCATCTGCCGACGATCAACCCCTTTTTAGCATGACATGGCAACTGTGCCACTGGAGATATCGTTCTGAGTGGAACTAAACCAACCACTGGTTTTATGACTGTCTAGGCGTCAACCCGTGTAATCTGGGAATCAACCACTGGCTAATCCACCACTGGCTCAGACGCCACACTCCACAACACTGGCTCAGACGCAACACCCCAATACATTGGAATACCAACCCAACGACTGGATTTGGGCCAAATCCTGAGCCATGCACTGGCAATGCTTGCGGTACATGTGTAAAGGGACCCCAGACTTGTGTGGTCATGCGCCTGCGTACGCGCCTGCCCACCTCACCCTGTCTGGCCCTCTTGCACTTCGAACTCAAACCCTCCACTGAATGAGTACCCCGTAAGGCCCTAATCCTGCATACCCATGCGTTCATGTGTGCGGTCAAGTGAGGGCACCTGGCGCCCTCTGTCTTCACTCGCCTGTGCCTGCAATACTTCCGCCAGAATGAGGGGCTTGCGGTAGCTCCACTCCAACACCTCGCGCGGCGCCTGCAGCCAAACACACAACACCACACCACATCATAGTGTATGGAGCTTGAGCCATCTTGTGTTCGACTTGCCGAACGATACAGATGTAAACGACGCTCACTCACTCGCTCACACCTGCTGATGGCCTCAGCATACCACTAGTGCCAGGCACACTACTAGTACCAGGCACATGGGCAGGGCTGCATCGTTTCCTCTGCAGTTCCTGCTGCATGTTCGGGTTGCTGAGACTGACCATGTGAATGCGCAGTGTGCCACGGCAGGATGGTTGCGTAGCTGCTATGTGGTGGAGTGTAGCGGAACCACGTGCTGCAGTTTCTCACGAATGGGCTCAGGAGGTGTTGAGAAGGTATCTACCTTTTGACAACATTCTGTTGTTGTATCGTTGCAGACTTCCGTCTGCATCAGTGTTTCCATATCATTCCCCGCAATGCATGAACAAATGCATGACCTATTGACTAATGAATGTGACTACTTTATGACTGACGAGTGATGACTTGCGTACAAAGTAGATTGAAGTGGCATGTACATGGCTTGAATGGCTTTTTGCCTGGCATGGCTTTTGTACATAGAAGTCAAGTGAGTGCTCCGCACGCCTTCAAGAAAAGCAATCATGGCTAATGAATGGATGTATTGGTTGAGTGCATCAAGCTCACCCGAATGAAGTCTCCCCACTGCGCCAGGCCATCTGCTAAGAGGTTCCATTGGAGAACCCTGAGTTTGGAGTGGTCTGTTGGGCCGACAGCAGCAGGCTGCCCTCCTTGAACCAGGCTGACCCAGGCTCTGGGCAGTCGCTGTAATGAGCTCTGAGTGGAAGTACCAAGGCTGTTGGGTTCGTCCATCGCCCTTGGGCCAAGAACCAGTCTCCTGGCCCTCTGGCAAAAGGCAGGCGACTGTGAGCGCAGGTGTATGCACTTATAGTCGTGGGCTCTTTGAAGTAGAGGATTGGAGCAGTGTCGCGATATCATTCAGGCTCGAAACTGGAACTCCGTCTTGGGCAATGTAGCATACATGGCATGTGCCACGTCAAGCGACAAGCGACAAGTTTGGGTTGAAACAGATACGAGCGTGATTGTCAGCAAGTACATGTGAGACAGCACGTCTCTTCATTGCTCTATTGATCACGTGCAAAGCTGCTCAAAACGTAGGCCTGTGGAAACGTGTGAATATTATAGCATGGCTTCGCCGAGTCCTTCGGTCGCCTCAGACAACTGTTGCATGCTGTCCCCTGAAGCATGGCCTGTTTGGATGCATGGCGACATGCGCGGTGATGTGCTTATTGCAACTTGGAACTTGCAGTGTGCCATCCTTGGCTGCAACAAATGATTGCTCATCCCACTGCATTCGAAACCCGACCCTCGACAGATCCGTGGAGTCACCGGAATACTTTGCCACAAGGTTTCAGCATGAATACAGCATGATACAGCTTCGTTGGCAGAGGACTGCGTGCATGCAGCAATACCAGGTTCCAGGTTGCTCATCATCGTTCAGGATTTTCAAGATCTCAGTGCATACATCGTCGTGCGGTTGCTCAGGCCGTAAGCCACGAACAAAACACGAGGGCCATTTTTCATAATTTCTCAACACTCTGGTATAACCCTGGTTCCAAACCTTTCCACTGTGCTGCATTCTGCTTCAGGTCAGCGTTGCGGAGGCAATGGGATACGGACTGCTGGAGTACTGGAGTACAACAAGCGGCTGGTATGGCAGGTGCGTTTGTACCTGTGGTATGCCGGCCTCACCTGCAGGCATACCTGAACCAGAGTGGTTTCACGTACGTCACATTCCATGATAGACAAGATGCAAACCAGAACATGCGGATTTCGCTGCCATCTTGTGAAGAGGGATTGCACCAATTGGAACGACATCTCATGCCAGAATGGGATGTAAAAATGGAAGTGTATTAAGATTTACTGGGCAAGCGCATCGCCACAATCACCACAACCAACGCAAAAACAACCCTCTTACTCCTGCCACTGGTGTAGTTTCAGTTGGTAGCTATTAAGCCAAGTTTGCTCCAAAGCCAAGTTTGCCCTCAAGCTTAGTCTGCCTCAGGGCTCGACAATGACTGTTCAGATATCTATGTTTTTCCCGAAGTCTGCCTCACCCCATTCCGATAGCTCCCGGAATCCTCAGGCACAGCTCTTACATTTCATCGGAAAAACCGGGCAGGCATTCAATTTATATCAAAAATACAAACTCGGTGCATCCACACACTGCAAGCATTCATCACACACTGAACATTACAAAGCCTCAAGGGCTGTGGCGTGGGCACGCAGCCTGATCCTGCTCTCCAAATGCACATCTACTGCTGGTGGGGCTTCCACAACCCCTGAGCTACCATTATCTGAT
Organism: Chloromonas sp. AAM2; assembly: GCA_004335635.1. Classification (NCBI taxonomy): domain Eukaryota; kingdom Viridiplantae; phylum Chlorophyta; class Chlorophyceae; order Chlamydomonadales; family Chlamydomonadaceae; genus Chloromonas; species Chloromonas sp. AAM2. The sequence goes on from QAXH01006079.1 coordinate 23,648, forward strand.
CCACTGTCACTAGCAGAGTCAATGTCTGAGTCACTGTCAAACACTTCATTGTCACAGTCACGCGTCTGATGCGCTACCATCATCACATGCAATTTCCTCCGTTAAGTCATCTGGCACAGTCATCTTGCTAGTAACTGGAAGATTGAAGCAGAACTGGGTGTTTGGTGCCCATGGCAGTGGCCCGTTTGAAAGCCCGGTTTGAGGTGACTACTGTTGAATTGCATGGCATTCAAAAGAGGCTGCGAAGTCGCATGGCATTCCCCAAAGGCTGTGAACTCGCATGGCATTCAAAAGCGACTGCGCACTTGTGCCTGCTTCTCCGGTTTCCAGCGTTTGGATCTCAACCCATCTCACTGATTGCCTGTGCATCGGACACGTGCGCATCATGCGTGCCGTATTATAATTAAATGCCGTACAATGTACTCACTCACTCTCACTCGAATTCACAGGCATTCCCGCTCTCTATATCTATGCACTTGACGATCATCATGCCGCTGACTATTCCAGCACGTGTTGAGATGCAGAAATGCACCACTTCCGAAATGCACCACTGTATATTATGCTCGTAATGCTCAGCAATACACACAAAACAAGAATTCACTGGCACGCCCTGTGAGAAATGTCATGCTACAGAATACCTGATCGGAATGGAATCTTGGGGAATAGTGGCGAGTAACATGTTTAGAAGCCAGTTGGGCGGGCACGGCGGGTTCCCAAGTATACAGCATAACCATTGTAGCGAATAAGGCAGTTTGCATCATTGCATCATTCATTGCATCATTGCATCATTCAACTGTATCTTGAAAAAAACCCAAAGGTTAATTGATGGATCACCTGTTGGTTTGGAATATATTCGTCACTGGCAGGGTCTATTCTTATACTGCTACAGTGTGTTGTTCAGCTGCTCTGAATAGCCCATCAATTGGTCACTCTTACGTCTGATCAGGTGCTGCAGGCAGGCCACGTCAATCGTGGCTAACACCTCTGGTGACATGAACGTCAACAATGCAGCAAGTACTCTGCTGGCTGCTGCTAAAGCACCGCTCAGCCTGCTCATCCGGCGCCTCAGCCTGGTCCGTTGGTAATGCTTTGGCCTTTTCATCTGCATCTGGTGCAACCTGTTCTGCTTGAGGCAGTAAAAGCACTTGAATCAACGTATAGAACACAAGCCCCACGGACTACCAGGGTTTGCTCTCCCATTCCTCTTGGATCTGTGGCATGAATGGAATCAACAACGCCGTGATCTTATCCACTGCCTCCTGCCTGAGCTGCACCCGTAAATGTGCCAGAGCCTGCCTAGGAGGTGAAAGCTCAGCATCACCAAATGACAGCACGCGCTGCAGGACGTCCACCATGCTTTCGTTGTTCTTTTGGTGCAGAACGTGCTCTTGTGTTAAGAATGTGTACGTCTTGAGAAAACGATCGTTGGCAATAATAGGCACGCCTGCAACACAGCATTTGCAGTAGCACCTCCGTATGACACTGCTGTTATGCTGGTTGGTGATGCTGTTGATGTTGTATGTCACAGCTATGACATGGGAACAGTGACATAGGGAGGGGCAGGACTGGATGGGCGGACGTGCGTCCACGCGCTATGTGCTTTTGCAGATCATGAAGGAAGGGCCAAAGTTTAAAAAATTTAGCGGGCAGAAATAACCAAGGAAAATCCCGAACTCGTCCGCACACCGTACTGCTACACCAAATTGCGAGCCATCCTTTTAGCTTTGCAAACTAATAAGGTCGCCCCGCTGTCAAATTTGGCGGATCAGGTCGTCAATTTGCAGACTGCTTCGTTGTGGGAAAGGCACTTGAATTCGCCCAATCTCTTTCAGCAGTCGCTTTCAAGGGACAGAGCAACTTATCCGTCTTCTGCAGCAAGCGCAAGGGAGAGGCAGGTGCGCTGCCATATAGCAAAGTTAAGTTAATTCAATTTAGTTATAACTTGTCACAAAAGAAATAAATGGCGAATCAGACCAGAAGTCATCCTGCCTAGGAAGAGCTCCGTTGCGCAATCTTCGTCATCCGGTCCCATAGCCAGATGCCCGCATGGACTCAGTTTCCCTCTCTTGTTTCTAGCTGTGGCTACCCGTCAGCAAGCTAGAGCGCATCTCTCGTGCGCGGAAGAGGTACCACGTGACCCTTGTTGCTGGCGGGTAATTGTCGGTGGGGCTCGGTTTTCCGGCCGCTAGCCTACCTGGCACAGTCTGCCAACCTTAAAGACGAATCAGCTCAGTGCCCCCCACGATCGGCGACCGTGCTAGTGGGCCTTGAGCAAAGAGGGCTCTGGCGCCAGAAATACATGGCACAAGCAACCCCAGCCTGCCAGTAGATCACCAGGCATGGAGCCCTGTCCACCGTTACACAGGGGAGCAGTGGTCAGGGTGGTCAGGACGGTATCCGACCTTGATTTTTCACTCCTGCATAAGCTGTGCCTGGCTGTGTTGCTTGCAGTGGCTCTTGAGACACAGTGTACCAAAGTCAAATCCTGACTCGCAAAACGACTCCTTCTTTGGCCCAGTTCGCAGCGTTGTTTGGAAAGTACATTATATGTACGGAGAGAGAACGGATCTATGCCCAAATGTGCATACATGGTAGGAAATTGAATGCTGCTGATGAGCCACCCACAGCACTAACCAAACCCTGCTCACCTGTCACTAATGAACTGATGACTGAGGATGTGAATGTGCTTTCGTAGTATCTATCATGCGCGAATGCCAGCATCAGCCCAAGCTTCGACTGGATGGCTTCATAGAACTCTGGCATCCTGCACAGCAGGGGCATGGCATTGCACAGATGCATGTGGCTTGGTCAGACTAGTATCCGGTGAGAAGTCTCCCATGGCATTGACACCCAAGGCCACATTGCAACAGGTGGATGCAAACCTACGTCCACACAAGACTTGTGCCACTTTATGTGCCACATGTGCACGCGTGAATTCACCCTTGCTTGCACGTCGACGCGGGAAACCACAGAGAGCACACAGCCACAAGCCGTCGGCCAATATTCGCCTGGAAACAAGTCTCAGAACATCGTAGTAGGTAGCCTACCACCTCACTACTCCGTTGTGGATGGTTGTTGTTGCAATGGCCCCCATGCTAGCAGACACAGCCGGTTTTGCACTGCCTACCTTAGGTCTGAGTGTATGTGAATTGATTTGGACAGCTGTGGGGGTATGACAACCTTGCTATCTGGATCCACGTGGCCTATCAGGTGGAGTTGGGCACGAGGGTTCCTTCCGCTGGGAGACTGCAGAACTCCTTCAAGATCTCTGAAAGCCTGTTTGTAGTCGCGTCGCCCGTTCTGGACCTTACCCTGCAAGTGGGAACCAAAGAAGATCAATTCTACCGTGTCCGCATTGCACGGTACACAGTAGATACAAACTAATGTTCAAGCAGGAAGGGGAGGGGGGGGGAGGGGGGGATTCCACGGAAAATGACCATATCAAGGACTGGGTATGTCTGACCAACTGGTATGCATGCTCACGGTGTAAGGAGCTCAAATACAACGTTTCAGGTCCTTTTGAGATGGTGAGTCCACTGAAAGGCACAAGGCACTTTCCCGACCTTTTTCAGTATTTCAGTATCTACGGCTCGACCACAACGAATGCATGGCTGCTGTAGATGTGGCTGGATGCAGCTTGACGAGAGCTATTCGAAACCACCTTCATTTCCCAGATGGGCATGTGGATGGCAAGGCTGCAGGTCACGCATGCAGCGATATAAAGCTGGATGGAGCGCCGGATGTTCGTGCACACCTCAAAAGTGGGGTTTACCGGTGGCATGCCCCCCATGCTTGTAACATGGGTGGCGGCTCGGTTCGATTAGGACCGGCTGGGCTTTGATCACTCATGAGTGAGGCAATGTTCAAGTGAACTATGCGACCAAGTTGTCCAAGGGATAGGCATTGACGAGAGCTGATGATTAAGCCCTTTTCATTTACTTTTCAGCCGTTTCTGGGTTGTTTCCAAAAGTCGTCCTTTCTTCAGAAGGCCAAGGCCAGTTTTTGTAATAGGGCCAAGAACTCTCTAAACCCCACTCCCCTCTGATCCAAGGCATGAGAGAAAGCAGTTCTGAAAGCAAGTGTCAGTGAATTATGCAAGGGCCTTCACATTATTGCCGCCGTCGCATGCCACAGCAGCCTACAAACCAGCTTGTCTAGAGACCATTGACTGCCCCTCCCGCTAATTATGTCAACCAAGATAGTTATCCCGACCTTACCTGTATGACGAATCCGTTTAGGCACGTGGTTGCATTGCAAGTTGAATTGGATATCAAACCATGTATGGGCAGCATCCAGTGCACATTCGTCTTGAGACGGCGAGCCAAGTAATACTGGACATGTGGTGCTAACGTGGTCAGGTGTACATTGGGATGAATCTCCTTGAGGCGCACGATGTTGCCAATGTGCTGGCTCATGCTGGAAGCAGCCTCATGCACCACCGCGAGCACAACCTTGGCGGAGACCATGCTGCACATCAGTAAACAAACAGCAGTGTTAGGCAGGCAATCAATGAGACTGTCTGGTTTCTGGTCTGTTCCAGCAAGTCAAACAAGCCTGATGGTGGCATTCAAACAGCGCTGCAATCAACCCAATCTTGCTCTGCGGTCCACGATGCGCATGATGATCAGACGACTGAATGAAATGATGGCAGTATCGGTCACCCTACCTCAGGAAAGTTTGGGTACGGTCAAACCCATACTCCGGACTGATGAAGATGACAAGGTCAAAGTTTTCTTGGAAACCACTGCCGGGTTCAGGTAATAGCAAGGGCTGCAATTTGATGTCTAGGAACTTGATTAATCCATGGTCGTTGCTGCCCTCGCACAGATAGATCTTTAAGCTCCGCCCAAAGTCCTTGGCCAAAGTGCCGGCGAAGCCAGCTACGACCTCCAAATGAAACTTCTCCTCGCTCACAATCGCTACTCTAGGCACGACTTTGGGCTGAGCGTACGCGACATGAGACAGCCAGAAAACAAGGGCACAAACCGTTATGCAAGTCCTGACCGGTGCCATGACCGTGCACCTTCGTGGTACCCAATACCCAATCATCAAACAGTTTGTATGATTTTGTACTTCCGGGGTGTGCCTCTACAATTGCACGCTGAAAACCGATCCCCCTTCCCGTTTTATTCTTCGTGTGACCCGTAGGAAGCACCTCCGTGCGTGAGTCTCTGTTACAAGGTTGCTATTCATGTATCAAGTTGATTGGCTCTATTGCCGCGACTCTCTGTATATGTCCTTGCAGCACCTTCCGTGCACGGCCGCACCTCATGCCCCATGCATTCACCTGAGTGTGTCTGCTTTCCATGCGAGACAGTTGTCACTTGCTTTCTTGCGATCACTGCTAGCCCCATGCCACCCACACACGTCCGTGCTGGTCCTCCCGCACCCCTAACCTGCTCACACCCGCCCCATGTCACCCCACCTCATCAAGGCAGGTGCATAGTCTAGCATGTGTGACGTCAGTGCAGTGGATGCATTAGCTGGGAGGGCTGCGAGGTGTACGCGAACAGCGACATATGGCCATCTCCGCACTGCGTCGCGTACGTTTCCCATACACGTACATGTGCTCCCAGTTGAACATCCGAATCTTCCAGCATCGAGCAATCGGCGCCCCCGTCCTAGAGAATGACGGGCAGAACACTGCTGCCAACGTACATCACCAGCTGCACAACACGCTGCGGCATGCGGCGCGAACATACTGGGCGTACCTCACATGTGATTGTTGTAAATTCGATCTTTGACAAATTTAGCTGGTCAAACTGTCTTTGCTTTTGGAAGGTGCTTTTTGCCTGTCAACAGTTGACATTGTGAGGGTT
>QAXH01006082.1:13135-26808 GCA_004335635.1 Chloromonas sp. AAM2
TTACAATCCACAGCGTGCCAGCACGGCTTGCAATCCACAGCGTGTGCTAGCATGGCTTGCAATCCACAACGTGCCAGCACGGCTTACAATCCACGACGTGCCTGCACGGCTTACAATCCACAGCGTGCCAGCACGGCTTACAATCCACGACGTGCTTACAATCCACAACATGCCAGCACGGCTTACAATCCACGACGTGCCTGCACGGCTTGCAATCCACAACGTGCCAGCACGGCTTACAATCCACAGCGTGCCAGCACGGCTTACAATCCACGACGTGCCTGCACGGCTTGCAATCCACAACATGCCTGCACGGCTTACAATCCACAGCGTGCCAGCACGGCTTGCAATCCACAGCGTGTGCTAGCATGGCTTACATGTCAGCACATGCCAGCACGGCTTACAATCCACAGCGTGCCAGCACGGCTTACAATCCACAGCGTGCCTGCACGGCTTGCAATCCACAACATGCCTGCACGGCTTACAATCCACGACGTGCCTGCACGGCTTGCAATCCACAACATGCCTGCATGGCTTACAATCCACAACATGCCTGCACGGCTTACAATCCACAGCGTGCCAGCACGGCTTGCAATCCACAGCGTGTGCTAGCATGGCTTACATGTCAGCACATGCCAGCACGGCTTACAATCCACAGCGTGCCAGCACGGCTTGCAATCCACAACATGCCAGCACGGCTTGCAATCCACGACGTGCCAGCACGGCTTGCAATCCACAGCGTGCCAGCACGGCTTGCAATCCACAGCGTGCCAGCACGGCTTGCAATCCACAACATGCCAGCACGGTTTACAATCCACAACGGGCCCACATAGTCTACACATCAACATACCCAGAACCATAAGACCTCAACAGCACTGCTCCTAGGTACAGCATAACATCCTGGCCGCAAGCAAAGCTCTAGTCTAGCCAGTGTGCAACTTGCTGCACAACACAACTGTCTCTGGCCAGGACCGCAATTGTACGCACACATGCGTTTGTCTTCATATGCATGTAATGTATGGGTGCCAGTTAGGCCACAAGCACGGGTACGCCAAACCTTGGTAATGTGCATCATGTAAGCACATGTGCGATTGAGGCCTCTACAGGCGCCGCATGAGTGAGCCACACCAAGCCAATTGTCAAGTCACCAGCACTGTATGCCTCCAACTTCTCAATGGGCAACAAACGTACCATCTAGCGGCCGCCAGTTCTGGGAGCAGTCTGCGGTTCAGCTCATGAGGACTAGCTAGCTAGCAGGTTGCCGCTTCTGCCACAGTTTGAGCATGGGCTACACAGCATGGCACCCTTCTGCTTGTTGGCTACCAATCAGCCCCGTACTAACATTTCCTAGCACTTGACGGTCAAGCAACGTTCAACGAGAGGATGTGAGGTGCACTTGATTTGCGACCCATACACCTGTCACAGCTTGAGAGCATAATCAGGCAACGCTGGAAAGTGTGACCTTGAATAGTGGCTGTGTGCCTAGGAATGACACCATGTCCTCTACAGATGAGAAGGTGCGCCCAAGGACATCATCCCAGCCCTCGCACTGGTCCGTGCCTGGCGATAGGCAGTCACTTATGGGCTTGCCCTTGCCAAGGTTGACCTCAAGTCTGACAGGGGCGCATATCCCGGGCACCTGTGCGCAGCGTTTGGCATGCAGAACGGACTGTGAACAGGCATGCAGCAAGGCAGCACATGCTGCAAGGTTGCCTGCTCCTTGTGATACCAGACCCTACCTTCACATGCTCCTACCTTCTTAGCCAAACCATGTTTGACCAGGACCTCTGGCCACCTAGGCCGAATGTATGCGCCCAGAGTGCGTTGCTCTGAGGATGAACCCAGAGACTGCGCAGGGCTAGGCGTCGTTGACTTGTCGAGCTCAAGCCTCACAGTGTATTCAAAGCCTTCAAAGTAGATGCTACCGTCCAAGCACATCCCCCCTGTTGACCACATCGCCTCCATCTCCTGGCGAGTCAATGGCCACTCTCGATTGGGTTTGGCTGGCACACGCTTGCCTGCTACCCCACCACTAGCCATGGCTGAGTTTGCATAATCACAGAGATTGTATCTGTATGCCTTGCCAAGCAGGCGCATCACCGCATGCTGATTGTGCAGGCCAGGTGGCTCCCGGTACCACTTGAGGTGGGGCACTGCTTGCAAATGGAAGGCCAGGCTCGACCTATCCAAACAGACGAGCTGGGAGAGCTCCTTGCACTGCTCTTCAGTGGGTGCGGTGGCTGGTAGCGGCTTGCCCAGCTGGTGGTCGTACCAGGCGGTGAGCAGGACTGCCACGGTGTTCTCAGAGTCAACCTGCACAGTTTTGCACACCAAGGAATCAAACCACATGTAAACAAGTTGATAGCGCCTATGCCAAACTGTATAGGTTCGGACATCACAGTCTTCCATGCACATGTTCGAGATGCTCACAGATTTCAGGTAATTTTATTCCTGAGTTACTTCACCAGGACTAGTCATTTCACTATTTCACATACTATGCGACCTTTTGCTCCCCCATACCGTCTCAGCCCATTACTACACCATGGGCTGCTAATACATGAACAATCAAGCGAAGTGAGTTTTGCGTGGTTGTGTTAAGCGGCTTCTCTTTTGTTCTCATGGAAATATGTAGTATGTTCATGGTTCACTTGACTACCTAAACTTCATGGCACTTCATGGTAGATGCTGGTTATTCTTACGTAGCCGGTTGCCTTCCCTTCCGCCTCAAGGGCTGTTCCTGCTTCTTGTGTTTGCCTTCGCCCCTGCCTTGCTCAGGGTAGGCGGTGCATGTCCCGTCCCGTGCCCTGTGACAGCTTGTCTGATGTCAAATTCCCGTGCACATCATGTCCCCGTAGGTTCCCCGTTAGGTGCCCCATGTTAGGTCATAAGGTTGTAATAATATCATATAAATGCCCCTTGGAGCTTTGTCGCTTTGATATCCATACACGGACAGAACCAAGCACACCTGCAGATTTTCCAGGGCGGCCCACCGCTTGACGAGTTTGAAGGGCAGCTGCACGAATTGCTCTAGCATCTGCTTGTCCCGGAGCACTTGAGCAGCAACGCCCAGATGCGCAGCCAGCGCCTCGGTGACCATGCTGGAAATTGTCTGCTCCATTGCAGTCCTGTCCAGGGTCTGGAAGGTTGGAAGACTGTCAAGTATAATAGCATCCAGGACGCTCAGCTGCCCGGCTTCTGACATGGTCGCAAGCTTGCTGACGCATTCATTCACTGTTGTCTTCATATCCAAGTAGTCTGCCCGCCACATCATCTGCAGCACACGACAACACAACAGCATGCGGGGAGTGCCTTTGAACATATGGCAGCACGGAGGCACTCACATGGGTGGCACCACTGTCTGACATGAGGAGGCTCACGCCTGAGCACTAAGAACAATTAGGTCGCAATAGTCGCTCCAAGACCGGCCATGTCGCAGACTCCGCGGACCATAATTTGCCAAATCCGCGGCCACCATTTGAGGATAGCTCACAACATGAACATAGCCCAGGCGGTATCGTGCATCTTTACACGCCTATACTTGGCTGCATTCAGTGCCTGTGTGAACCGCGGCAGTGGTGCCACCTATGTGCGAGGCACTGCAGTAAGAGCCATCTCAGTCAGTTGTCCAGCTGCCTGATCATTGCAGGCCTCCGCCGCTATGTGGCCTTGAGAACAGTATGCCTTATTGCCTGCAATACTCACCCAGGTGAGCAAGGCCGGCTCGTCTGGCAGCAACCCCGTGTATCCGTGATGAAAGACCAACTCGGGCACAGACTCTGGTTCATTCGGGAAACAAGTAATGTGCAGGACGAAGGAGGTTGACTGAGGTGCCACGACTTGCGACGTGGTTGTCTTGCGACGCTTGGTGCGAGTCCTGTTCGTCGTGCTACGCTTGCGAGCAGGTTGGTGTAGTTGCTGCTGTTGTCGCTGTCTTTCCAGGTCAACTCTGCAATAGCCGGCCGAGACGCTGGAGAGTATGGAGAAGTGCAGCTGCAGCTCGCATACGGTTGCTGGCTTGCTCCCGGCATCTGTCAATTGGTCGTCTGCACCAGGTTGCATTTGTGATCAATGCGTTAACCGGGTGATGACGATGATGGTGAAGGTCGTGAGGGCAGACGATAATGTTCAGTCGATCACGGTACTACGCCCCACCTGTTGCAGGGTGCACTTGTAGAGTCACGTCTGAGCCGGCCTTGGTGGCCCAAAGCCATTCTAAATCCAAGCTGACCGGAGGCATGGATTGATTCAACAGTCCGGCACGAGAGTTGCGTTATGGCTGGGCGCGCAATCGGGGCGAGCGTGCAGCTGCTCAAGATTTGCTTGCCGCTCGGAGACTCACACCCTGGGTTTGAGGAGCAAAACAGTGAGTCATTGATGTTGCCGCAACCGGACAGCGCGAATCTGTCATCTTCTGGGCCATGGAAGAAAAAAACGTTTGCCAGTTCTGGGACAATCCCTGTATGAGCCCTGAGTACAGTGTGTAAAGTGGTGGTGTTTCAGCTTGCTATCCACTGCAGGTGGTCCCACTGTCATGTTGTGTTTTTGTTTTGGACTTTGCTTTTGTGCCATCAAAAGGAACCGGCTTACTCTTGCGACCGACACATTCTGCCAGCCTGCGTGCGTCCACCCCCAAGCGGTAAGAGGAAGACAATGTGTGTGGCAATCCACCAGCCCGTTCGTCAGCTGCCGACAGCAAGCTCGACAGCACGTTCGTCAGCTGTCGAATTCAAAGCCCTCGCCTTCAACATAACTCACTCACGAACCAGGGCGCTGGCAGCATCTGCTGGTTCCAGTAAGCATTTGGTCGTGTCAATATATGCCTGCGTCTTTCAGTAAGCACTTGTTTTGGTAGTTGCTGAGCGATTCCAGTAAACACCCAGTCGTGCCAGTATACTTGCGCTTTTCAGTAAGCGTATGTTAAGTAAATACTGGCTGAGTTCGGTAGACTCGGTTTTACTGTGAGTTTCAGTAAGAGAATTTCTCAAGACCACAGCTTTTCCATCTCCTGGCGAGTTAATGGCCACTCTCGATTAGGCTTGGCTGGCACATGCTTGCCCGCTACCCCACCACTAGCCAGGGCTGAGTTCGCATAACTACAGAGATTGTATCCGTATGCCTTGCCAGGCAGGCACATTGCCGCATGTTGCTTGCCAAGGCCGTCGGTACCATTTGAGGTGAGGTTTTGGTTGCAGATGGGAGCTTAGGCTCAACCTGTCCAGACGTATGAGCAGCTTGGAGAGCTCCTTGCACTGCCTTAGTTGGTGCGGTGGCTGGTGGTGGCTTGCTTAGCTGGTGGTCGTACCAGGCGGCGAGCAGCACTGCCACGGTGTTCTCAGAGTGTCAAGCACCTGATGATCTGCCATAAGACTTGACATGCCGCCAAACTGTTGCCTTACCTTGCTAGAACACTTTGATTTCCTGGTGGGGTTCTACAACTTAACTACACCTTAACTACCTCACGTGGTGGTTTACAACTACAATCTTTTACATTGGCAGGTGATCACATTCCAGACGTGTTTACTATGGACTAGGCCGGCACACACACACACAACCATGCGGGCTTTTCCCTGGTCAGTACTTGACTGTGCGTTGCTGTGACAATCAATCGATCGTATCTTTGCTGCACATTGGACACCATGCCTCTAAGCCAGTATGGTTTCCGTACATGCATCATGTGATTGTGATGCGTGAATTTGTGATCTGCCACTTGACCTACCATGCTGCTTACACCCAACTGTGTGGGCTGGGACTGCAAGCTTGCTACTGCAATCATGACAAATTGGAACACGTCACCATTGAATGTGGCAAGTAATTGCAGATACGTTTTGAAGCAAATTCTTTCCACCCGCGGTCATCTACTATCATAATCAAGCGACTGAAATGTACTGTACATCTGACATTATATCCCTTGGCCAGTAAGTTGCCCCATGTGGTTGTACCGCTACCATGTGAACAACCGAACAAGGCGCACCTGCAGGCTTTCCAGGGCAGCCCACCGCTTGACGAGCTCAAACGGCAGTTGCACAAACTGCCCAAGCAGTTGCTTGTCTTTTAGCACTTGGACAGTCACGCACAGATGCGCAGTCAACGCCTTTGTAACAATGCTGGCAACTGTCTGCTCCATAGCAGACTTGTCCAGGGTCTGGAAGGTTGGCAGACTGTCGAGAGTGATTGCATCCATGACGCTCAGCTGGCCGGCTTCTGACATGAGGTTGAGCTTGTCAGCACATGCGCTGGCTGTGCCCTGCATATCCAAGTAATCAGCCCGCCATGTCATCTGCAGCACAACAGCCATGCAACACAGGCATGGGTGGGTACACCACGACAAGCCTGCTTCATGCCATACGTCGATGACGGGGCCTGCCATGGACATGCAATGAACGCCACATGCTGGCAGGCCGGCATGGGTTAGGATCACAGGGATGCACTCACAGTCTCCAAAGGATTGCTTCTATTAAAAGGACTGAATGAGTCCAAACAGCACGTCTATACCTGCAATTGCTGTGAATGCGGGCACCTGAACTTTTTAGGCACCAGTAGTTTGTACACCATGCACCGAGGGTTTGCATGCCAAGTCAAGACTTACACGGCATGCCTGAAAGGCTGTCAAAACAATTCTACTAGTAGATTGCACACCAGACTGTGCGCTGCACCCTGCATGTCTCACCCAGATAAGCAGGGCCGGCTCGTCCGGCAGCACTCCTGTGTAAGCATGGCGCATGACGGACTCGGGCACCGTCTCTGGCTTGTTTGGGAAGCATGTGATATGCAGGAAATTGCAAGTTGAATTTGAAGCTCCTGGAGCTACTGGACGAGCTGCTGGAGCTACTTCTTGAGCATCAGGGGTGTATGAAATCACGATCTGGAGACGTTTGGCGGCAGGCTGTTGATCTCGCTCTGCCGTGTCATCAGCAGGCTGCTCCTGTTCTGGTTCCACAGCACCAGGCTTCAGGCAGCGTCTTTCCAAGTCGCCTCTGTAGTAGCTGGGCGAGACACTGCCTAGTACGCTTGCATGCAGCCGCAACTCTCTCACAACTGCTCGCTTGCCATTGACTTCCGTGTCATGCTGGCCATCACCTGCATGCATCGTATGACATCATAGCACGTACAGCACGCTCATGTGGATGTTTGACAGCAGGCGCTAGCATGTCATTCCTGCATGCATTGAAATGATAGGAACATCACGGCACACACACCTGCAGGGTGCACTGGCAGCGTCACGTCTGAATGCGCTCCTGTGGTCCACAGCCAATCTAAATCCAGAGAGACGGATGGCTTTCACAAGCTTGGCAATCTTTTGTGTCGCAGATCCTCCTTTTGCTTTGAAGTCACCGCGCAACGTTCCAAAACTCGTCTCGTGCATGACTGGGTAAAAGATAACCGGTGAATTCAAATCATCCGTTTGACGGTTTCACCCTGCTAAATGCAAACAGGTTCACACGGGGCCGATCTGCCCTGCTCCAGCTAGGGCGGTGCCCATCGCCACATGTCTCGGCAGTGTCATCAACAAGATGACAATAGCAGGAGCCAATGGCGAGAAACGAAGCTGCGGGATGAGGCATTTATCAATCATGTCTGCAGGAGTGTACTCAGCCTTGCCTCCCACATTCGCCCAGCCCCATCTCCTGCTTCATATGAGGGGAGACGGATGACGGACGACTCCTATCCAACAACAATTTTCGGACTTAGTTCCAGCAGTCCTTTGCTAATGTGAAAGTTCGACCATTCCTTGCTCAGGGTAGGCCAGGGCAGTACACATCCCGACCCGTGTCATGCGACGGCTTCCCTGCTGTAAAAATGCCTTTAAGAACAATGCCCCATTTCTGTACAACGTCCTTTGGTGGGTAGACTTATCAAACAGTTTGAAGCCACGCAGCGGGTTTGATGATCTTGATGGACTTGGACACCAGCGGGCAAAGAGTGTGCAGCACGGTCTGATCGTCTGCGAGTTACACAGATCACAAAGAGTGTGCAGCACGGTCTGATCGTCTGCGAGTTACACAGATCACACAGACAGACAGCAAGCGTACTCTTCCATCAAGAGGCTTCAGGAAAAAAACTTTCTTGTTGATTCCTCGAACAGCAAAGAAAGTGCAAAGAAAAGTGAATACCACGTGACCCACAGCTTGACATGTGTGGCGCATGTGACATTCCTTCATGATACCACTGTCAGTCAGAAAAGCAGCACACCTGCAGTACTTCTAACGTCAGACTGGCCCAAAAGCATACAATCCTGCACATCCAAGAGTTTCAAGACCTTTGTTCGCACTGCATGTACAAGTCTCAACCAAGCTCGCACATTCCATCACACCATTCTTCACGCTAACACAAAGCCGATCTTGCGCAAATCAAGGATCAGAACCGCAAGCCTCTGAGATGTTCAGCAACACCGCCACACTTCAGAACGTACACGTGCAGAAAACCGCCACACTTCAAATCGTACACGGCCCCAACGTATCCGGTTAGCCCTTCCTATCTTGACAACACGCCACTGGTAGCCTCAATCAGGCCTTAGCAAAGGGGTGTTGTTGCAGTTTATTGCAAGTACATTCTGTCGGAGGCTCCAAGCGACTTGATTGATTGGAGTGTTTTCGCTTGCAAGTAAGCTTGCTGTTATAATCTTGTGAAGTGCTCTACAAGCAGATCTAGGCTGAATTGCCTCAGTCCTGCATTGCTTGGTTTCCTGTGCAAACTTCCCTTGTGCTACCAACTGCCGTCGTAACAACGTATTGAATGTCGCACATCAAATGACGTGCCTGAAATCGCACACACAAGGTCCGTAACATGGAAATGATAAGCCTGAGTTTATAAGGCATGTTGGGAAGAGTTATGTCAGGCAGTTATATGATGTAAGGTTGAGACAAGCGCAATGCGGGTCAGACCGGGAGATGAACGTGGGTTGATCCCACTTTATTCATCGTCACGCACATCATATCCGTTTTCAGAAGAGTGAGAGTTTATGCTTGCAATCTCCCACCACTCCAAGACCTAGGCCTGCATTAGGCGTTCGCCCAAAATCTATCTTCCATCGTAAGCCACCCACAAAAAGGTCTGGTTAGGGTGCCAGTTGGCATAAACATACGGCATGGAAAGAAACTACTACATACCATCAACCAGTTGGCACGCGGAACAGAAGCATGGGTTTGGCATGGAAATGAGAGGAGAGGGTCTGGAAAGAAAAAGTCAGAAACGGCTATCCGAAAACAGTTCTTTGCCAGAGAACACAACAGAACGTTGTGGGAAAACTGGGCTGTTCGCTGTGCTCAGTGTAGGTAGGTGACGAGTGCAAGCCGATAGGGAAAGCAAGCACGCCGCTCTTGAACTCACGCCACACATGATTGAGAAGTAACCGACGAACCTGCCTGGCAAGAGCCTAAGAGTGCAGTGAGTTGAACACTGCCATGGACCCAGCGTACCACCGACTCAACACTGGCCAACAGATGCATGTAATTTCACAACGCGCGCTTGCTGACAAAGCGTATTTGACAAAGCAGGAACACCACGATTACCCTCCAGAGAACCGTTTATTATTGAATGAGTGCTGAAGTTGAAACTAGTCAGAAATCCTCGTATCTTGCAGCTAAAGTGCAACGCAAACAGTCCGATCCTTGTTTTCTGCAACCTTCCTTTGCTTGGACTCATAAGAAAAGACTGCACTCCGGCAGGGTATCATTAGATGCGCAATCCGTACGACTCCGCAGGCCTTTTCTTCACTGACACGCAAAGAGGGCACTCCAAGCCGAATTCTCACACACTATTCGCTTGCATGCTGTGACAATTTAGACCTGCGTCAGCCACCAACAAACAGTGGCACTGTGACGTCCTATCGTTAAAGCAACACTTTTTCAACCTGCTTTTGGAACTCTAGTCGGGATGGACACCCCTTGGATGATCATACTCTCTCCCTGACAGGAATCGGTTTCGGGATCACGTCAACTGCAAAGAGACACGCAGATTCAGAAAGCGTTAAAGAGCGCACATGACCCTCACAGCAGCTGCGCAAAAGCGGTGTTTTGACCGCAGAACAGAGTGATGATTGTCTGCTGCGGACAAAGGGAAAATCAAGCTTGAACTGGTGACAAACACTGACACGGATGCGTGCAGCCAAAACGAGTGCAGCCAAACCAGTGCAGCCAAACCAGTGCAGCCACCAAACCAATGCTACCTGTAAATGCCCTCAGATGGCAGGACCACTGGTAGAGGGTGAATCCCCACATCCGTTCCATCCTTATACATTTCCTGCCGTTGAAAACACGTACGCTTAGCGAACGAGCCTGACAGCTGTGTCACACCAACCAACACATGCATGTCGCTGCATGACGACACACGCCATGACGCACTGATCTGGAACTGATTTGGCATTGATCAGCTCAACGCACTGATCTAGAACTGCCGATGCATGCTCAACGAAAATAAGAGGCGTCAATGAAACAACAAAATTATTCTTTTAGTACACAAGCGTTAGTTATCACACACAACGTATCATATGGTATCACGGAAACTCACTGACATGGAAGCATAGAGGCGCATGCATACACACAGTCGTGCAGCACTGCACTTCTCCGAATGTTGAACTGCGCACAAGTGCGAATCTTTATCAATGTGCAAGCGAGTTACTTCGACCAAGTTGTGCGAGAAACCTTGTGCAGCCTATCAGGCCTAAGGAAAAAGCTTCAAGGGGAGAAGCCACTCACACATTAGTGGAAGGAAATAGACCATTTTCCTGATGCCTGGTGACCACCAACCCGTTCTTCCCTTGCCCCGTTTCCTGGGGACTCATTTTTCCATCCCTGCCCAAACGCATAGGAATTTACGCATACAGAAAACAGAAGGCTCTGCAGACGCTCTTGCACCTTGCGCTTGCAGCGAGGATGAGTTTAATTTAACGAGCCACCTAGCCCTGTTGCATGCTTCACCCTGCTCTGCTTTGGGCGGATGTGGGGCAGTCTGGCACTTTGCCTGGTTGCATGGGTCATACCTTGCATATGCTGCATGGCTTGCATGCACTCGGTGGCTTGCATGCACTCTGCTTTTGGATGCTGTTGGATAGTCTGCCGTCTGAGCCTACTGGCAGGGGTCATCTGCATCCCATGCTTTCATTGCAGGACTGGTGCTGTGCATGCCATTGACACGCTAGCAACCAGCTTCGGTTTGGCGTCTTGGACTCCCCGTATCATGAGCTTACCATGCCCCTCGTCTGCTTGTATCGCAGGTGGTCAAATCGCCAATGGCCTTGCATGCACTCCATGGCCTTGCATGCACTTCATGGCCTTGCATGCACTCCATGGCCTTGTATGCACTCCATGGCCTTGCATGCACTCCATGGCCTTGCATGCACTCCATGGCCTTGCATGCACTCGGTAGCATGCATGCACTCCATGGCTTTAATTTCACTCAGTAGCTTGCATGCGCTCAGTGGCTCACAAGAGCTTAATGGCTTGCATGCAGTCAGTGCAACGATTGCCGATGGTGGTTAGCATCCGACAAGGAGTGTCTGTCAAACAGCCCCACCATTTCATTACGCGAGCTCAGAGCAAGGCTTGTCAAGCCCCTTGGGCCTGACGCCCCGTACCCTTCATCGCCCACACCACCCCCACCGCCGCCACCTGTCTCCGCTCCCACCATTGCCATCATCCCACCACCACTTGGCAACTGCCCAGCCGTACTCGTCTCCTGCCCCATGCCACGCCCACCAGTCATACCGCCCGCGTCTTGTACGCTTGGGCGTGGACCAGCCAGCCAGCTGCCTTGCGCCCCTTGGCTGCCCTGACTGTTAGTTCGCTGTGGCTGCTGGCCGTTCCCGCCTGAACCAGGCGCACCAACTGACTGCTGCTGCTGCTGCGAGCCGCCTGAGCCCGTTGGGCCCTGGCGCTGGTCCTGCTGCTGCTGGCCTTCAGCTGGGCCCAGCCGCTGCTGGAGCGGACCGGCCACAGCGGTTGGCGGCGAAGGCACACTTGCTGTCGGCAACGGCGCGTAAAGCATGCCCTGGAACACCGCCCCGCCAAGCTGAAGCTGGACGAAAAAACCGTAATCAAACCGTTGCGTGACCACTCCTTGGATGGGTGCACCAACACCCACGCCCTCCAACCCACCAGTACCAGCCGTGGGTGTGTCAATGCGCATAGCGGTCAGCGCGGGTGGGGTGTGGAAGGCGGGGACGGCCGCGGGGCCAGAGCCACCGCTTCCCGTCCCCGTCCGTGTCAGTGTCACCGGCCGCCCCGGGCCTCCACCTCCCACCGCCTCCAGCTGCTGCTGCTGCTGGTACTGCTGCTGCTGGAGCATCTGCTGCTGCTGCTGCTGGAGCTGCCAGGTGTGGCTGGTGGCCGGGACGGGCCAGGCAGGCATCCCGCCACCACCACCACCACCACCACCACCACCACCACCACCACCGGCTAGATGCGGAGACGGTCCTTGCGGCGGAAGCATGAGAGCGTCAGCTCCCGTGAAGGAGGTGGGGCGGTCCAGAGCGCGGCGTTTGGCGGCGTGGATGTGTGGGTGCGGGGCGACGGGGACGGCAGGGGCGGGCGGCTCGGGGACCGGGGGTGCGAGGAGGGGCCCCGTGGTGCCGTGCATGTAGACTTGCTCGTAATGCCTGCGGGACAATCAGGGCGCATGGGTGGCATACCATCACATACACGTGTGTAGAGAGGCTCTAACCCTGAGAGGCTTCATGCGCGTGCGCAGGAGGCGTTTGACCACCGATGGCCATCTTTCGAAACGTTGGCCATGGACTGTGTGTGTGCGTGTGTGCATGTGTGCATGTGTGTGTGTGTGTGTGTGTGTGTTTTATGAATGGCCTCCAGTCCGGACAAAGTGGCTTGTGGCTTTCAAAACGGCACTGTGTATGCCTAGCTTCCCATAAGATATGGCTGTACAGTGTAGCATCGTACTTCTTATGGCTCACCATAGGATCTGGCTGTATAGTTTTCTCATGGTGAAGCTGCGGCTTGTGAAGGTGGCTGGGAACTGGAAGGGCGCGCACACGTCCGCCCACCGCTTCAGCTGGACTACAGCACACAAACCGTCATGGGCAACCACCTGCACGTGACAAGCACATGCACACAAACCGTCATGGGCAACCACCTGCACGTGACAAGCACATGCACACAAACCATCATGGGCAACCACCTGCATGTGACAAGCACATGCACAGATTAATGTGCAAGATAAGCACCTGCATGACAACCACATGCATCATGATGTGACCCACAAGACACTCGGAGGAGCAACACCTGGTGTATGAAAAACTGACACGCAAGAGAACCTGGTGCAAAAGCAGTCAATGCGGTTAATGTGATGCGATCATCCACTTCCAACTTCAAACACACATGCGTGTCGGTCGCTTGTCCCTGACCATCTGTAATGTGGCGATGGGATGACTCATGCTGATGCAAACGCGCATGGATGCCTCTGCACTGTCTACAAGCAGACGTGCACATCCATGCACACCATCTGCATTTCCACAGGTGCTGTGGCGGAGCCACTGGCATTTCTTGTGTGCAACCGCATGCATGCCTGCCTACTGCCTGCATACCTGTTGGTACACGTGCAAATGCATTACATGCAAATGCATGCATGCCCGCCTACTGCCTACATACCTGTCGGTACACGTGCAAATGCATTACGTGCAAATGCATGCATGCCCGCCTACTGCCTGCATACCTGCCGGTACA
>QAXH01006084.1:1128-19475 GCA_004335635.1 Chloromonas sp. AAM2
GTCTTCATTTTCTTCCCTTCTTTAGGCTTGTCTCTGGATTCACACAGCACATGAGGTGCGTGGGGTTTAGTCAACATAGATTGGTGGCGTAGGGGCAAGACTAGTCTTGCATCTCGGGAGAACCTGCGGACATTCGTGCGATTGCCTTTTTCTAGGAGCGCCCACTTTCGCATGGTGTTTGAGACTTTCTGTGGTATGAGCTCAACCAGTCTGGAGCATAGAAAACTCATCCGTATATGTTACTGCCTTGAGCTTTGATTTTACAACCACCCACGTGGCTTGCTCTTTTTTAGCTGCACCTTCTTTGGTCAGGGTGACGAGCCTGTGCCAGGTCAAGTCGCTTGTATACTAGGGCTGCTGGGGCATCTCAGTGCGTTCGTCTCACCCATAATATCCATGGCAATACATACACGGTGCAAAAAGACATTTCCCAGTTCTATTCTTCTATTGACCTACATTAGGCGGCATGTGTCTAGTGCCCAATGAAGCGCTGCGGCTGTCTCAGTCGGGGGGTGGAGGGCTTGGCTACCTCCTCAAGGAGGCGATTGGCCACTTCCTGCAAGGTTGATCAGAATGGAGAATAGAGAATAGAGAAGATGCAGGAACTGGCAATTGATTGGCCATTGCGGTTGGCACAGTGCTCTTGTTGTTTGTGTAATGCACCCTGTGCCAACAACTTTGCCAGCACGGGATTGCATGTGTAACCTCAAGGTTGCTTCATGGTGCGCACTCTCTCCTTGTGTCAGTGTGCTGACCGCCATGCGTTCTGTGGCATGCGGGTGCCAACAACATAGGCGGGTATATATAGTATATCATTCAGTGACTGGTGACTGTCACCAGAGCCAGCTGTCGTATGATCCATTGAAAGCTCACCCGTCGCCAACTCCTGTACTGGGCACCACAATGGAGCAGGTCATTCTGTACATACAGCACAAACGGGTCAATGTGCTAGCCGTCAAGTGTATGCGCAGGTGATGCATAACAGCATGACAATAACACAATCCCAACAGCCCTGACATGCCACTTGCATCAACGGCCAAACCCAACCGAAAGTACCAGGTCCCGTTTTCTCTTGAATAGCGCCTTTGTACACGCTTCCCGGCCTATGGAATTATATGCACTGATTCTTCGTTTGGCTGTAGCCAGATGCACCTGGCATGTATAGCTGCTATTGAAGCTCTTACCGGTCTGTAGTCAGCCGCGTGAGAATTCACGATGTCGGACATCCTCCTAAACTGGCTGGCTCAGGAGGTCGAGCTTCCAGTGGAGGAGGTAGAGAAGGTGCGCTCGTTTTTGTGTGCCGTACGGGATGATGATGGCTCGCCCGGCTCCAGTCTTACGTGCTAGCCGCTGGAACTTTGCTGCTTCCAGGACTTCGCAAATGGCTACCTGTGGGGACAGCTCTTCAGCCACTTTAACATGCAGCCTGATTTCGACAAGTTTGAGAACAAAAGAAGCCCGGATGCGATGGTCAGCAACTATACAAGGCTTCAGGTGTGGCAAGACAACACGCGTTGCTCTGATTGCCTTTCAGACTTTCATTTATGCCATGCCGGCCACTTACCCCAGGCGGTTGCTGGCTGACAGTTCAGGCTCTGCTTGCATGCATTGACAATGTGCAGCCAACCTTCAAACGACTGGGGGTGACGATGAACACGCGAGTCGCCAACTCACTCATGCGGGAGGAGGCAGGGGTAGCCATGCGTCTTCTCTACTCAATCAAGCAGAACCTTGGCCAGGTTAACAAGGACCTTGAGGTGCGTTTCCCATCATTCACAACAACCACTAGAACAGGAGCTTCTACTCGAGCTACTGGCATCACAATGGCACAGCTGTGCTACAGCCATTCTTACACAGCAAGGGACTCGGAAGGTCTGGCCCATTGATCGTTCCAATGCAATGGCTGTTCCGGCCTGACCCTCACTGGCTTGAGGTGCCTGGCTGCAGAAGTACAAGCACAGCGGGCGTATGGGGCGTGAGCTGGGTGCCTCTGTGGAGGCCAATCGCACGCTGCTGGAGAGCTTGCACTACCGTACACCCAAGCAGCAGTATGAGCAAGGGGGCATGCGGTGAGAGCTGGAAGGGAAGAGCCCGTATCAGCAAACGGCAGCACTAGCCCATGCGCGTGTACGTTGGTAGTGCAGGGTGTACGTTGGGTAGCCCAGGCCCGTGTGGGGTTGGGTCAGACCAGGACTTGCTGAATCCAGCTTGAACACTCTTGCACACACAGCCATGGCCCTTAATAGATCACTTGACAACATGCTGATAGCATTAAGTCCCTAGCGCTGTCCCACCTACCCTACATACCCTAGCCTTACCCTAACCTTACCCGAGCCTTGCACACAGGTTCTTTGAGGAGACGATGCGTGGCAAGATGACTGACACCACAAAGCACTTGATGGAGTCCATGCATCTCCGTCGGTTCTCCGAACGCCAGTACAGAATGGAAGCCAACACTGCAGCAGCGATTGAGGCGGAGCGAGCCACCTTCACCAGCAAGCGGCAGGCATTTCACGACTCACAAACGGCCAACTTGGCTTCCGGTCGAACGGAGAAAAGCAAGCAGCTAGATCGCGATGCAGCAGTGCATGCCTCTCTTTTGCGGCGCAAGGAGGAGACGGAAAGGGAGGAGCTCAGGGTGGAGTTGGCGCTTGCGGAAGCGGCCAGGAGACGCAAGGCAGAGGGCGTGCAGCTGGCGGCACAGGATGTAACACACGGCATCGACACCTTTGAGATTAATATGAAGCGTCTGCTCAAGGGTGCGTGAGGCGTAGTGGGTCTCTGGGCGTGGTGCAAAGGTTCAGGAAGAGCTAGGCAGGAAGAGCAATGGCGTGGTGCAAATGCATGGAAGAGAAGGCAGCGTGAGCTAAGAAGCCAAGGCATTGCTACGGCTAGACGTGTCAGCAAGTGCATAAGCAGAGGATGCTAGGCAGCCGAGAGGTGTCACAAGAAAGGACGGGAGTGACGGTGAGGTGTGATGAAGTGATAGGAAAACTCCCTCATGCGTTGCATCAAGCCAACAGGGTAATTGGAGGGCTATGCTGCCTGGAAAAGAACTCAAAGGCACCTAGGCTGGCTTGATGGCTTGATGCCGTGATAGCTCATCCTGGTGTGCTTGTTGCCCCCGCAGGTGATGACGTGGGTGATGAGCAGCTGACGCCCGCCACCACCCACTCCCCGCTGGAGCATCAGGCCAGGCTGAGGGCCATGGCAACCAGTACCACAAAGCTGCTGGAGGAGACGGCCGGGTACATGGGCACCGTGCAGGTGCGGCAACTGACTAACTTACTGGCCCTA
This sequence comes from Chloromonas sp. AAM2, assembly GCA_004335635.1. NCBI lineage: Eukaryota > Viridiplantae > Chlorophyta > Chlorophyceae > Chlamydomonadales > Chlamydomonadaceae > Chloromonas > Chloromonas sp. AAM2. The sequence goes on from QAXH01006084.1 coordinate 4,426, forward strand.
CTTGCAGCACAGCGCTTACAGTCGCTCATACATTGTTCCACCAGCAAGCCAACCAAGCACCTGTTTGTGAGCAACGATATGGGGGATTCTGTACCAGATCATAAGCACGTATGGGTATTGGCCCGTACAATAGTACACAGACTTGAGCAGTCAGGTGTCGAGTATCAGACGCCAACAGTGTCAAGTACCTGTGTGTGCACCAGAGCATAGAAGAGCTTGCCAGTACAGGTTTGAGCAGTCAGGTGTTAGTTGCACCAGTGCTGCTGTGGTGTATACTGTATACACAGGCCCAGCGTGCGGACGACCTAGCCACCAAGCGGGAGCGCGAGGCCAGGCGGCGCCGCATGCTGGTGGAGCAGCAGGCAGCGGCGGCCGAGGCGCAGCGCAGGGCAGAGGCGGAGGCGCTGCTGCAGACCCTCGCCAGGCAGGCAGGGGAGGAGCAGAAGCTGGCGGCCAGGCTGTGGCAGCTGGGGCAGGAAAAGGAGGTACGGTTGCGTAACTTCACCAGCGTCAGTCCAGGTTGTGCCTTACAACTGTCCTAGTCATGGGTTTTGCTTAGAGGGGACACCGCTTGAAGGCAGGAGTCGTGAGCTTAGGATACGTTTGGTGTGAGACGCTTGAACTGGGGTGCCACCTGCTACTCTGGCATACCCCATACAGTGCCGTGCTGGTTGTCAGTTCCTGCTAGCATGTGGTTGTGCCCTTGGCATTTGTGTGCGCAGGTGATGCGGGAGAACCGTGCCCTGCGTGAGCAGCAGTATGCCGAGCGGCGGGCCCAGGACTGGGAGCAGACCCTGAGACGGGAGCTGGAGCTGCACACATCCATGCGACAGCAGTACCAGGCGCAGACAGAGGCAGAGATGGCAGCATGGGCCGAGGCGCAGAAGGACCGTGCAGCGGCCAAGTCAGCCAAGCACAAGATCATGTGTGAGGGCATGGCGTGGCAATTGGTGCAGTTGGCGGAAAGGGCGGCAGTATACCGGGAGAAAACGGGCGAGCTCGTGCCCAGAAATGAGTGGCGGCGTTGGATGGCCATGTTTGTGGCCAGTGATTCTGAGCTGGGTGACCCCGTGGTTAAGGAAGAGAAGGTGGGCTAAAGGGTGAGATAGGGCTAGCTTGAGAAGCACCAGGGATTGCAATGGGTGACACCACTACAGGTGGTTTACAGGGGCGAGTCAACTGGGTATGGCCAATGCCAGAAGTTGTCCCCAAAAGCCAACAGCAAGTGTATCATGAGGAAACCAGGGCTGCTAGTGCAGATGGGCTTTTCCACTTCTTACCTGAAAGATTCCGTCTCATGTTGATGTACGACTGGTGCTTGGTTGCTGCACACGCGTTGTGTTTGTTACTGCAGGCGGGCCCACAGCTGGACGGCCCACTGGCCCGGGCGGCTGTGGCAGACTGGCTTGCCTGCCTGGGCGAATTCGAGCGGGAGGACGGGGAGGCTATAGCACCCAACAGCTTGCTGGGGGCCCTTGTGTCCGAGCTTGAGCTACAGGCTCGCCCAGCGCCCCAGCACCAGCCAGCCACAGCCATACAGCAGCTGCCCTTGAAGCTAGCCGTGGTGGGTGCGCCTTTCTCAGGCAAGACCAGTGTGGCGCATGCACTTGCTAAGCAGCACAGACTGCGGGTGCTGGACCCTGAGAGCCTGATAGCTGCGGCTATTGAAGCGGCCAAGGCCTGGACAGCAACACAGGAGGCAGAGCAGGCAGCGGCCAGAGCTGCAGCTGCAGCAGCAGGGGAAGCGCCAGCACCAGTGGAAAGAGAGGAGGCAACGGAGGTAGCGGCGGAGTCTGCCGCCCCGTCACCACAGCCCAGCAGACAGGCCGCGCTAGGCATAGCGCTACAAGCCGCCCTGCAAGCCGGTGAGGCTCTTCCAGACGCAGCCATAGTGTCTCTTGTGGTCATGGCGATGGAAAAAACGCTCATGTGGACACCACCGGTAGAAGTGGACGTGTCCAAGGTTCCCGCCAAGGGTGGGAAGGCGACAGCAAAGCCCGCTAAGGGCGCAGCGGTTCCGGAAGAGCCGCCAAAGCCTGCACAGGGTTTTGTCCTGGACGGCTTCCCTCGCACAGCAGCCCAGGCAGCGCTGCTGGAGCAGGAGCTGACTGGGCTGGACCTGGCAGCAGAGCAGCAGGTGCTGGAGCAAGCCAGCCGGCTGGCACCACCACCAGAGGCTGGCCTACCCCAGCTGCAACGTGTCCTGACCAGCGGCCTGGATGCAGTGTTAGTCTTGGGCTTAGCAGACCCCGAAGCTGCGCTGAAGCGGGCTTTGGGCCGCAGGCTAGACCCCTCCACAGGCCGTGTGTACCACCTAGAGTTTGACCCTCCTCCAACCAGTGACGTTGGGCTGGCAGGGCGGCTGCAGGAAGTCTCCGATCCAAGCAACGATGCTGTTCAAATCCAGCAGCGCATGCTGGCACATGCCAGCGTGGCAACTGACTTGGAGGCCTGGCACAAGCGGTTTAGTCGTTTGCGGCGGCCCATTGATGGAAGCGGCAGCGTTGCAGATGTGATGACCGCAGCCGGGGACGCTGCAGGGGGGGTGCTGCGTGCCAAGGCAGCTGTGGAGTCGTGCCTGGCAGCGGCTGAAGCCGCACAGAAGGCGCGAGTGGCAGCAGAGCGGGCGCAGGAGTATGCTGAGTTAGCACGAACACATGCAGAAGCGGCTGCACTGGAGCTGTTGGTTGCAAAGAAAGCTGAAGTTCAGGCGCAGGCGCTGCTGGATGGGACGGCAGCGGAGGCCGCTGCGGGGGAGAAGAAGAAGGATGCCAAGGGTGCCAAGGGTGCCCCTGTCAGCCCACCTGACCCAGCTGCTGTTGAGCTGCTCAAGGCGCAGTCAGCAGCCAAGTGTGCAGAGGCACTCAAGGTACGATATGATTTTCAAGGTGGAGAAAAGCTCAGCTCTTTATGACGCAGTTGTGTGCATGTGTGTGGTCTTTGCATTCTATGGCTTACCATCACAGGTCGTAGTCTTAGAACCTTGCGACATGCATAGGGAGCTAGACACATCAAGGTAACCTGGCTTCATGAATACAGCATGCGTGCAACTGAGATGTGTTTGCGCTCACAGGCTTGCCGAAGCGCGGCTTCTGATGCCATGGGTTACGCCGAGCGTGCCAGTGGAGCCGCAGAGACAGCGGCTGAGGCAGTGCAACGCGCCCGCGCCTCCCTGGGTGACGCCGAGGTGTCCGCTACGGCGGAAGTGGACGCAAAAGCTGCAGCGGCGGCGGCTGAAGAAGCTCAGGAAGCCGCGGCACAAGCTGCACAGAAAGCACAAGCATCAAAGGAGGCGGCAGAGGTCGCTTGCAGGTAAATTTACATGATAGCGGTTGCATGCCGATTGTGCGCGGACAAGATGGCACCAATGTCTTCCCGCGTTAGCATATGACAGTTCTAAAGAGGAAGTGTTTCTGCGTGTGATCTTGCTTGCAGAGAGGCAACAAAGTACGCAGAGGCAACAACGGTGGAGCATGGCGCACAGCTAGAGCTAACACCTCCGACTGAAGCAGCGCAGGAACCGGTGGAGGTGCAGGCCGCCCAGCAGCAGGGCGTGCAGTCAGTAGCTGTGCCTGAGCCGCTGGCCACTGTCTTCATGCAGGTTGGTGCGATGAATGGTTGGTAGCGTAGATCAAGGGCCTGACACTGGTAATGCAGTGGGCGCAAGCAATCGTAAGGAATGTGTCGAGGCTGAAGCTGCATTTCATGTACAGCCGCTGGATTGGTTGACATGGGACGCGTTTATGCCTTTGTTATGCAGGAGTGGCGAGCATTGGAGAAGAACTACTTGGATGGTGTGGCCATTAACATGTCATACATGGTAGAACGGAACGAGCTGGCCGTTGAGAGGTTCAACAAGATACGGACACACTTTAAGGCGCTGTTGGCGGCGCCGGACAACCGTTCGGCATTGGTGGCGAAATTCCAGCAGGTATGCACGCAAACCTGAAGCTGCTTCAAAGGCCTTTTGGGATCACTTGTGACGCCATGCAAGCTTGATCACGTCGCTTTGCCGTAAGAGCCCACATGATTATGGGCAGGACTGCTGTTCGTGCGCAGGAATTCAACGGCATTGATGTCGACACACGCAAACTGAGGGAGACCCAGGCTGAGCTGGTTCTTCGTTCCGAAGAGCTGCGCGAGGCTCTATGGGCTCTATGCGACAAAAAGATGGAGGCAGCTGAGGCGGAGAAAGCCAAAGTGGCAGCCAACTCCTTCGTGGCCGACCACTCCGCAATCCTCGCTCAGTACTACACTGGTTTGGCTCAAGTCGAGATGGACCGCCTATACGCTACACTAACCTTCATCAAAGGCAGTGTGCCGGTCAAGTATGGTGTGCTCTCGCCGGGCATCCCATCAGCAGACGGGGCGCCAGCGGTGCAAGAAACTTTGCAGGTCAGCGCGCCTGATCTTTTATCAGGTGTCGTGCCTCCAGAGCTCAAAGACAAGTTGGACGAGAAGAGTAAAACAGCGCTCCCCATGCCGGCAGCTTTTGCTCCGTTGTCAGCCAAGAGCAGCGCCCTTGCAACTGCACTCAAGCTGGCGTATGCTGCTGGAAATATCGCAATCGCCACCTTGCTTCCTCCTCCTGAACCCGAGCCAAGCAAGAAGGGGGCAGCTGCAGCCAAAAAGGACGCAGGCAAGAAGGGCGCCGCCCCGCCGCCACCACCGGCAGACGCAGTTGCCCCTGAATTGGCAGCTGCAATTGCAGCAGACGTGGCAGCGCTCGCAGCGCAAGAGGTCCGCATCTTGGAAGAGCGATTGACCCTCTTGGCAACGCAAGCAGTTGCAGCAGTTGACGGTTTAGCCCGGCTCAACTCGAGCACACTAGACACTCTCAGTAGGTGGATCAGAAGCCGTTACCAGGCGGAGTGCAGCGCTGCTCTGGCGCTTGACAAAGTCATCAAGTCTGCAGCGGTAGCTGGCGATCAGCTAGCTGCAGAGCTGCGATTAGAGGACGATGGCACCATGGCGGTAGTGGACGAGACCGCACAGGTATGTGTCGTATGGACTACCACCAGACCAAGCTTGCAGCTTCGAGAGCTGACCATTAATGAATTGACGTAAACATACCACATGGCCTCGTTCTGAGTTCTTGTGCACATGTCCTGCATACAGGTGGTTCCACCACACCCAGGTTTCCCACCTCCCAAACCAGTGGAGCGGCCGCCACCTGCCAGCGTGCTGACCATCGCCCAACTGGTTGCACTTACCACCAAACTGGTCGATCTAGCACCAGCTGGTTACCTGAAGGTTGCAGAGCTGGCCGAGGTGCTCTTGCATGCCGGTGGCGAGGGCGGGTTGCCCGAGGGATGGCGGGACATCGGCTGCACGGCATTGCAGGGGGCGCTGCAGCTCCTGGACCCCACACACAGCGGGTATGCGGACTGGCGGCAGCTGCTGGCGTGTTTGGTGGGCGCTGCGTTCCCCGTCATCATGCAGGCTACCTGTGCTGACATGGCGGACCAATGCGAGGTGCGCAACCGTGCTCTTTTTGGGCTCAAACGCACTGCCGTGCGTCTTGACTTGCACAACAACGGCATCCTACGCTTCGATGATCATCACAAAGCACCGCATGCTTTGCTATGGCCCTCGGCGAACAAGCTTTGCTACGACGGTCGGATGGCCTCCCGTCCTGTCGATGTTGCTTGCCCTTAGCTCGAACAAGTTGCGTGGCGATAATGGATGCAGTTCATTAATGACCTGTTTTTAGCACTTCCTATGTTTGCCGCTGCGCAGATGCTTCTTGAGGGTGACAAGGATAAGGACGGGCTTATATCTCAGGAGGAATGGATGGCCGTGGAGCTATGGTTCCAGTACCGCGCTTTCCAACCCGGTTCGGAAGCAGACCTAGAGGCAGCGCATGCCAGCGAAGAAGCGCGTGCTGAAGCGCGCAAGGTGGCGTTTGACAGGTGCGGGATGCACGCTCAGGGCAGAGTATAGCAACGTATTCACTATTCTCCGTACACGTTGCAAACGAATCCAATCGACCACTGTTCGTGATTGTGCTGCGCTCTGTTCGTGCATGTGTTCGATGCATTTGCTGCTCGTCATGCTGCAGGGCGACAGCGCTGAAGAGAGTGCTATGGCATGCATTCTGCGCACCAGCCCCCGAGGGCACTCCAATCGCCGGCAGCCCACGTGTGGACGTGCGCACTCTTTTGCTGTACCTGTGCGCCGATCGCGATCTCTTCGCCGGCGTCAAGAAGGCCTTCAGCGTTGCTGCTAATTCTATCGCATCAAACGCAAAGGTTGATGCGACACAGCTACACAAGGTTGCATATCCAATGGGCACGCAAGGCGGACAAGACATTAACTTGTGTCCCATGGACCAAGAAGCGTTGGCCACTGTTGTCTCGACCATCTATGCGTCACGAGGGGGCAGCCCAGATGGCACACCGGTGATCACAGCTGAGCAGTTGATATATGGTGCACATGGAGAGCACATTGTCAATCATCTGCTAGGCAGGTACCAGTGGCATGACCTGCTCATAGCATCAAAGATGGCTCTTTATTGACCTGGCTACTTCCACTACCCTCTCACTCTCCTTGCCCTGTTGACTTGCATGTTTATTCTCGTTCGTTTCGTCGGACTGCTGAGCCGCTTTCCGCTTCAGGCCAAGGCATCTCACCTAGACGATTGCGATTGTTTTAATGGCATTGCGACATCGACGTGCGTATTGTATACTTTCGTTCATCCTTGACCTGACCGATGCTGCTGAGACTTGACAGATGTAATCCTTACACCAATTGAATTAAGTACTGTGTCCAGAAGTACGCCTGTTGACTGGCAATTATTGGAGAAAATGGCTCCGTACTTGAACACGGGTTTTCTTCATCAAAACGGTAAAATTTGGGCCTGGTAAAAGGCCGAAATTTCGCACTCTAAGACGGTGCTTATAGTGCAGTATCGCGGCGGCTGGCCGCTTTGGGACCCCTCCCGTGGCGTTTCGGTTTCGCTGTGTGCTTAGGGTTTTGGCCATTTGGCTGGTTCGTGTGTTGTTCAGGTCATGGCTGGATTGGCACCATGACGCAAACGCAACGAACGCCGTGTCTGTATCATATTATATCAGCATCACATCGTGTATCGTTTTCCGCTAGCCCACCGCCCCACGCACGACCTCCAGCAACCGCAATCACAACCACGGAAGCCAGGCCAAACGCGTCTGGCCGCGAACCTGGGCACGAAACTGGGCACACCTGCCCCCGTCTCACTCAAGTGCAATAATCGTAAAGTGTACGCGCACAACAAGTGCGGAGGCCTGGGTATGCGGGTTAGAGCTGGGTGCAATGGACCCACTCTTCTTCGGGAGTGGTCCAATAGTGTTTATGCAGGACCTACCTGTGTCACTTGGAATCAGCCCAATCAGATCTATGGCTGGTGAGATACAGCACTTTCAGGGTAGCATGTCGTCAGCCACTTTGCTTGTGCTTAGCTTTTCAGTACGGCGGCTGAATCGCACAAACCCTGATGCTTCTGATCCTTGTAGCAAGGCCTGTCTGTGATATGTCAAAGTCATGCTGAGTTTCCCCGCCATCAGTGAGAAACTGGGCTGCAAACATGAAAAGAAATTTCCCAGTTCTGGGACAGTTTGTGACATCTGATACTGACATGGTGAAGGTGTGTGGGTTAGGGTTATGTGCGATTGAGATGTGGTGTGGTGAGATGTGTTGGGTAGGCGATGTGTTGCGCATTGTGGACAATGACTGAGATGTGTGGATTCTCTTCAGAACCAGTATCACTTATGTTGGTAGACGATGGTGTTGTGCCAGTACTGGGACAGATTGGGCAGTGTGGCACTGACTGCTTGTGATGTTGTGTCAGTGTCATAGCCTGAAATATCGGCAAAAGTGTTTCGTAGATTACGTAAACCTCGGCGACCTTGGCCCTCAAATCGCACCTGCAAAGCCAAGGGGCGCGCATGGGACACGACAGATTTTGGCTGTGCGTGAGACCCTGATTTTGCACAAATCCTGTGTGCTGCAGCTTTCATCAACGACAAGGAGTTGCAACCTACAAGTTCACACACACACACACACACACACACACACACACACACACAGTGTTAACGTTCTGCTTCATTTGTGACTGGGTGGCAGACACTGTTCGTGACACTTTTGGTGACTTGCCTTCGCATGGCAAGAAAAATCCAGTCTGTCCGGTGGTGAACGCTCACCCCCTGCCAATACTCCATCAGATCAGCGAGCACACGTGATACTTACCAGGGCCTCAGCTAGCATGACACGTTGCACATTACAAGGGCTGACAGGGTGCACAAAACAATGCAGCAAAAACATTCATGATTGTACTGGGTGAAGCGGTTTGTGTGTGTGGGGTGGGTGGGCGACAGATTACCACAGATTTAAAACACATGTTGTGCCAGCCTGCAGGGTTAATGATTGACTGAGCACCAGACGCCACGGCCAAAGACCAGTGCTAAAAACAAGATGTTTGCCAGTTCTGGGACAATTTGTGCGTGCGACTCACTAGTGGTGATACGCATTTAAATGTGTGCAGGGGCCAGCAGCAACAAGACGGGAAGCTTCATCTGCCAAACTGGAGTGAAGTGCTTGGCCGTGCACAGCTTGGGCGGACACGTGTTACGACGAGCTACACCACCATCTCGCTCAACATGGCTGGGAAGGGCAAGCCAGAAGGCCAGCCAATGAAGCGCTGCACCAAATGCAAGCGTCAGTTCTCTCTGTGCTACTTCACCACGCGAGATATAATGATTAATTGACAACAGACATGGCCTGAGTACTGACAATTGACACACTGACTCGGTGCGTTGTGGTTGGTGTTTCAGTCAAAAAATTGTGCTTGTAACTAGCAAGACTTCAGGCTGTCTTGCCTGCCACAGTGACTCGCCAATCATGGACTCGCCGATCATGTTTTTTTTATTCAAGTCCCCCATACACATCATTTCTCACCAGGATTTTTCGTTCTCAAGTGTGGACTACACCACGCCATGGCTGCACCAGCGCCAGCAAGAGGCTGAGTGTGCGCACACTGATGCCTGCCCACCCAGGCAAGGTGTGAGCGACGCACGCCCATGAGGCACACAGGCATACTGAATGCATCATGGGTGGAGTGGCTGATTGGCTATGGGGAAGGGTGGACCAGCCTAGTAGAAACGTCAGCCCGTGTAATGTCAATGATTATGTCAACACTCGTGACATGGACACGTGCTCTGCTGTTGACAGGAAGGCAAACACTTGCGCTGCAACTACTGTGGGGAACATGTTACAAGTGTTTAACGAACGCTACAATTCTTCCAGTAACTGGGCACGTTGCAAAGCGCACGTAGGCTTGACAACGTGTATGGTTAAGGCGCATGCCAACTAACACATAACATACTCGCAAAGTTGAAAGGAATTGTGACGTTGCCTTGTCTTGAAGGCAAAGACTCTTGGGAATGAATGAATAAACGAGGACAGCAAGAGCTTGTTTGCTGCTGCCAGCCCTCGGGGGTGGAGGGCTTGGCTACCTCCCGAAGGAGGCGGGTGGCCATTCGTAGTTCATGGGATTTTCCCCCCCAACAAACTGGAAATCAGACCAGTGTTGATTGTCAAGCAAAATGGACAAGACTACATCAGGCTGTAAGAGCTTGCTAAGCAAATCCAATAGCTACTGTTCATCATGACCCAAACCAAGCTGCTAATCAAATTCAATTGCCAGCCCTGTTGGACAATTGTCAGTCGGCACTGCTAATCAGGCATTTCAGGCAAGCCATCGAGGCTTGATCCCGTCATTTTAAAGAGCGTCGTCAAAGCAAAGAAGCAAGCGATCAAAACAATGCACTCCCCACTGCACAGGTCAAATGACCGCGCAAGCAGCTTCAGTCAGCCCATGCAGACCGAACGCACATAAAACAGCTGTGCATTATTCACCACGTTAAAGTGCCCCAAATGGCCATGCTATTGGCGAGGCTGACTCGCTCTCTGTCTTGTAACAAGGACAGCTAGCAGTAATCAGCCACTAAACAGCAAGCAAACAAACCAACCAGCACAGCAGCCAGTAGACGATCGGCTTTCATTCCAAACCCATTCTCATACGCCAGGCAGCACCAGACTGGTCTGCCTGTTAATGCTTCCACTCACAGACATCATGACCTCGTACTACATACCCAAATGCTGCATGCTGCACAACGACTACAGGCGGCTAACCATGAAGATTCTGCCAGGCATGGCACATGCACCAGAGCCAAACATCCTGTCCAATTCAGCAGCTTAGCGAGCCATGCACAGCCATCACAGTGGTTTCCGTATAAGGAGGGGAATATCAGTTATACACATTCTTGAGTGCAACCTTGTCCTGCCGCTTCTTGTCTATGGCGTTGATGCGCACCCCTACTCGGTCTGCCCGTGCCATGGCCTGCAAGGCAACATATCGTGACAGCTGGGTGCATGTACAGATGCTCACAAGCACTGCCAGTGGCGAGCACGGTGCTATTTGTTTGTGTACAATGACTGTGTAACCCTGTGATCTAGGATGGCATGCACACCGACCGTTGTGCGAATGATCAGCAGGCAAGGCCAGTAATCCTGTGCTGACATAGGCAGCGTGCATGCACACATGTACACTGAGTGTATGTATGCAGACACGTAGTCTGTCTACAGGGAGCAGGCAGTTAGTACCGTGGATTTGTAACCTCAAAGTGTGCCCCAAATACCTTGACAAGCTTCTTGACCTTGCGCTTTTTCTGCTTGGTTGTGTGGTCGCCCCTCTTGCACGAGTGTGTGATCACCCCTAGCCCGGGCACATGGGAGGTGGCGCGGCCCACACGCGGCACGCCCTCTGTGCAGTCCATGTCTGCATGGGCACCAGGCCAACAGTGGGGCCACACATGCCAAGTTGTTGGCTACACATGTGTAGCGAACGGTGTGAACAGGATGCAAGGACGGTGTGACTGGTACATGTGCTTCATCGAATCCCACGCCAAAGGTTGAGATGGCAAGTTCTTCCTCTATGCTCAACCCAATCCAACAATGTCTGTGTATGACATCAGGTGGAAGGGGTCCTGTGCCTGCGCGCGGGCATGCATGCATGCATGCACAGGCACCTGCAGCAATTGTAACGAGTCAGAACTGGACAGCATGACGGGCCGGTGCTGTGCTGCCATGCAAGCAGTCGCATACCTTTGACGCTGCCAGCCTGCGACTTTGCTGTCTTTGGCTTGATGTCTATTGTTTCCTCCTCCGCGTCCACCAGCATGGACGCGTTGGTATGCCACTGCGGCTTCTTCTCTCCAAAGACGGCATCAAGGCTGTTGTCTCCAGCGCCCTTACCCTTGGACTTCTTGCCTGCATGCACAAGTGACGGCTGCGTCTGATCACTCACGAGGCATGTATGACCGCCATGTGCCAAGGGTGCAACTGTGTCCACGCCATGCGTAGGTGGACCAGTAGATTGAGCAACATGAAGCAAGGCCTATCATATGTGCAGGTGGGTGGTGCATCTGGATGTCTGTGTGAAGTGCCGGCGGAAGTGTGCTGGGGGTCATGTGTACAACAGCCGCCTGAGCTAGGGTTAGGTCACCCACCACGCTTCACCATCTTCGAGGTTTGCAAACAGCTTGAATACGATGGCTCAAAGCTTCTCTGTTCATCCCAGCCAGCCAGCCACTTCACAACTTCTCAACTTTCACGCCGGACAAACGGGTGAGTAACGTCCGGCAATTTTCCCATTATCGGATTGCGCAGCTTGGGCATGCGACATTGCCAGAGGCCCTTTCGCTTTCGTGGTCAGGAGCAGGGGGTCTTCACAACCCTCGTATCCTTTTCCTGCCCTCTCACCAGAGCCTGCGCCATTGGCCCTTCTCATCGTCTGACGGGTGTAACCAGCCCACTGACAAATAGACCGGCAGAACATTCTTGCACCATGAACATCTCTGCACCCTCGCATAAGGCAATCCGCCATCAGGCAGTCAGCGCGCCGCGACCAGGTGAGGGACTGAGTGCTTTGGATTAGATCATCTGCGTTAGCTTTCATCTGGGCTTCTGGAAGGTTTCCCGCATCGTTTGACTGGCTGTGGCGTAGCGTGTAGCGCTGACTCGGATGTCCGGCTCTTTGCTGTGACTTGCAGCCGTGAGGCCGATCTCACGCACGGCAGTCAGCACAGTCTATGAGGTCACCACTGCGTACACACCGGTGAGAGTTATATCTTGAGTTGAGCGGCCGGCTGAAATCACTGGCTCGAGTGTTGCTTCTCATAACGATATAAATAACATGTGTATTTGCCTATTGAATAGCTGGCTGTCACTGGAAAGTTCTGCTCGATGCTCTCATCCAACCCTAGGCTGACCTTACATCTGTTCCGCTCTTGTGAGCAGTCCCCTGTGGTCCCTTACTCGGTGGACAGCGACCTGCTGAACAAGCGGTTGGAGAACAAATACAAGGCACTTATTGCCCTGGAAGAGCAGGCCATCCCCACACGGCCTCAGGTGAGCCCATGAGCAGCGCATGGCACAAGTGAGGAGGCAACCAGGCAACGCACGAGACAAGTACTGTCATGAAATTCACATTTCAGTGCATGGGCTGTGGATCAGCTTCATTTCAGTTCGATATGCCACGCCTTTGCGTCTGCACTTCTGATGTGCACCGCCTGGCCACCCTGCTGTGCTTCACTGCGCTCTTGCTTGGTACGACCCCGGGCACCCTCTGTGTGCATGAGCCCAGACACAACTAAAGCGAGCAGTTTCCTGTCGTGCTGGTTGCAGATGCGCATCCACTTGCAGCGTCAGATTGCCCTGGGCGAGACATGGAAGATTGTGGGACGCGTGCCCGAGGTAGGCGCAGTCCACAAGCCCTTCAACGCACCTGGCTTGGCCAGGCAGCTGTGCATGCGGGTAGTTCGACGACGAAGTAGTAGCACATGATTTGCTCGTGGCATGGCATATGACTGGCATTGCTTCATTCTCGCCCAGGGCATGCCTGTTGATCAGTATGCACACTGCTGCATCTGTAATGCCAGTCAGTGCGTGTCAATTGTGGTTGTTGATGTTTGTTCTGCTGTTTCAGCTGGGCCGTTTCATCCCCGAGGTTGCACCTGTCATGGTGTGGTCCGAGGGGCACCACTGGACCTACCAGGCCCGCATCCGGCCGGGAACATGGACATTCAAGGTGGGGAAATGTGCCACATCATGCTCATGGGTCACTTTCACTCGTGCTGTTGCTTTTTCAGTCTGTTGCCTTGTGCCGATTGACATCAGGCACGTACAGTGCCATTCTCTGTCGCGCCACTCCTGCTCGGCTCGCAGACTGTTCACCTCCTCCTGTGTAGTTGCTGGCACTTTGTTGAGCACAGATGTCTCGCTATGTGCTGTGCGCTGCAGATGGTGCTGCGTCGACCCGATGGCGCCTATTTCTGGGAGCAGGGACCCGACCGGGTGATTGATGTGAGTATAGCCCTGACAAGCTGGAGACTGCATGTACACATGGTACCGCAAAGCACGAAGCAGACTCTGCAGTGTCACCCAAGTTGGTGTGGCATAGCAGGTTTTCCTGCCCAACTCAGCATGACCTTCTGCATTTCTCAGCCCTGGTCGTCATAGGCAATGCTCTTTTGTTGTTGTTGGTGTATATGTGGGACACACGCCTGTTTCTTGGCCCTGCTTACGATTTCTCTTGCTGTGCATGTGACTGACGCATGTGGTGCTGATGTGTCCTGCCAGGTGCCCGAGGATGCCGGCCCGGATGACATCATCGAGCTGGAGATCGACAACATCCAGATGCCTGGCATGTAAATCAAAGCGTGTGAGAGAGAAGTGTGAGAAAAACGAAGACCGAAGCCATACGCGTATGGCGTGCACCCATGGAAGAACTTCCATCCTTTTGATCAGTGACTTTTGTTGCAAGCTCCCTGTCATACCAGCGTCGGTGCATGGAACGAACTGCGCGCCAGGCATTGGCTTGCACCACATCCTCAGATTGTGAGCTGGCAATGACCAGTGCCTGAGTGGCATCATCAACGCATGGGACTGGCTCGTTTTGTATTGCGTGCCATGTCGGGCTGGTTGCTCATTTTTGTTAGTGGCATGTATAGAGTGCTGATGGCTGACGCCTGTGGGGTTATCATCCCTTTTATTGTGTAATTTGTGGTATTGTGGTGCGTTGTGGCACGTGTCGGCATCCCACTGCACGCACAGCGGTGTACACTTGACCAAACTTTTGTTGAAACACGTTGCATGTTTCCTGTCACCGAGCTCTGCATCATGACGTGCAGTGCAACTCGAATTTGTGGCCAAGCTGTCCCTGCCGGAATATCGCTTCTATTGTCATCCAAAGCACTTGCAGGTTGCATGATCCACACGAGCAACAGCCTGTGTGAACCAGCACTGCCCACAGTCACTCAAGTCTACATCGCAAAACCAGGTCTGATGTGCACTCCTGGAGAAGGCAGGACTGAGATCCAGTGATATGTCTATGCTGCTCACAACAAACGTTTCCCATTGGCTTCCAGCCTGATTTCAGCCTACCTGTGCAAGTCCAAAGAATGGTCACAGGCTTGAGCACAGTGCCAGTGCCTGACCAAGACACTCATGACGTGTTCATGCAGAGATCCTACATAACTCCATTATGCTTTCAGGTTTGCAACTACATGCCGCATCACGTGCAGTCGGCATTAGAAATCTGGGTCCGCCACATAAGTGATCCATGCTCGAACAGGATTCGTGGGCGAGTGCATGGTGCAGGATTCCGTTGCTACAATTCTAAATCAGACGGCGACACCTCTCCAAGTGCGATTTAAGGAGCAAGCCGGCTAGGCCGTGTGCAAGCAAGCCACTTTGAAACGTTGTGCACCGTGGCCCATGAAACAGGATTACACGGAGAAGACCTTGGCAACTCCAAACCAAGAAGCCTGGGGGCACACCCACACATGCATGCCCGCAGTACAGAACAGGTCCGTATGGTTGTGCAGGAACGGATTTTCGATAACAGCTGGTGTGAGACTGGCCACCCGCCTCCTTGGGGAGTTAGCCAAGCCCTCCACCCCCGACTGAGACAGCCGCAGCGCTTCATTGGGCACTAGACACATGCCGCCTAATGT
>QAXH01006087.1:2139-12262 GCA_004335635.1 Chloromonas sp. AAM2
CTGAGCGCCTAGCTGGTTGGTCCTGCGGTACCGTGGGTTGAACCATGAGAAGCTATGTAATGATGATGATGAATCCTGCCAAACGTCGGTATGCTGTAACAGCATCCAGCCAGGAACGAACCTAGACTGAAAGTGCTCCTCAATCTGCGTTTTGTGTGCAAAGTATGTACACGCTACTGGTTGGCTGGGCAATGCTAGTGGCTCCAGAAAACGACAAAGCAAATGCTCCGGTTGTTCACTCCTTCTACTGCCCTTAAAGCTTGGCATTCTCCAAACCACTTGAAGAGACAGCATCCTGAACCCTATTTGCATGAGCAAAAGATACTGTTTGCTGCGATGGTTTGCCTGGGTAACCGGCCACAAAAGACAAAAAAAAACCCACTTGACCGCTTGAACGGTCAGCAGACAGCAGTGGTCAGCATACACCAGGCGGTTACAACACGATGAGAGCAGTGCTTCTATGAAGCACTCACTAACCGTTTCCATGATGTAACCGCCGTCGATCTCAAACGTCTGGTTTTGATGCCCGAAGGCGCGCCACAAGCACGACTCAGGCGTCAAACGGTAGCCAAGGATCTGGGCATTGTAGTCTGTGGGCAGATCATACCTGCGTAGAAACGGCTCTGCATCCAGTTCCAGCTGTGCATGCATGGAGTTGAATGTGAAGGTAGCATGCATGTGTGAGCAAAAGGGACTGCACACGCACATGTGCATGCCGTGCACAAAAAAACCAGCAAATGCTATCAAAAGCTGGCCGGTGAATTGCACTGCCAACCATGGGCAACGCAAGTTGCATTTCCGATAGGCACCAGACAGGGGGCACTGTTGGTGCTTGCACAAGAGCACAGCGTTCATTCTATGCAGACACAAGCTTACTCATACGTAATGGTGAGTTGGCGGGCAGTGCAAGGTCACAACTTGGTGAGATACACAGTGATAGGGAAGATGTCTGTGAGCTAGGCATCTGGCTGGGCGCTTGAACGTGTGATAGTGGTGTGACTCACACGTAAATGAGCGGTTTCTTGCGCATGGGGTGTGCAGGCGTGTCTTCTCCTTGGTAGGGCGCACGCCACACATGGGGGCCGGTCGGACCCAACCGACCAATGTCAACTGAAACAGCAGACACAGAGCGGGTATCGCCATTGGCAGGGTCATGAAAAAGATGAGAAACCGCCAGGACCCAACATACTCATGTGACGAGACCCACCTGGCTCTATAGTCTCCCCTGCCTTCTTCTTATCGCATGCGGTGCCGTACCTGAAATTACACCACAACAGCATGTTTGCTCAAGTCCACGTGCAGACATGACCGAGTCAGGCGCAGACATCATGCACGCAGGCAGACAACACACATCAACTGTTGTCTGGCATCAGAGTGGTCTGGCCTCAAATGACCCTGCGCGTCTTCTGTGCTAGACTTGGATTGTCCATGCAAACACACACGACACTGCAGAGCAGCAACCCCATTATTGGCTGCACCCCCTCACTGTCCGTCTGTAATCCCTCGCTGGCGTATGTGCTTCTGTGCTGTTTCATTCTTGCTGTTCCGCTTTTTTGCTGGTTGTTTGGTGTTTAGCTAGCTAAGTGCACTCACCAGCCGGGGTCACACTTGCAGAAACCGATGTCACATGTCCCACGTGCATTACACTGCGTGACAGCACATGGCATGGACAACAGTTGCATGCATGGCTGGGACATTCGGTCGCATGAACAAACGTTGGTTCTGGTTTCATGTTCGCCTGTGTGGTTCTGTTTCCATGTAAAACCAACATTAGGAATGGACGTTGGTTCTGGTTCCATGTTCGCCTTCGTATAGATGAAATCAACACCAATCTGTTCTTATGGAACAGGGCATGGTTTAGTCTAGTATGATGTAAACGGTATTGCGGGCTGCACTGAGTGAGATCTTGCCCTCACTGGCCGGCACGCCCCGTGCGCTGACGGCCAGTGTCCAATCATTTGTGGGGGTGACTTTAGACGTGTGGCAGGAATGCACTGGGTAAGCATTGTTCTTTCTATCATCTGATATGATAAGGTGAAACTGGCAACCTGCACAGAATGTGCTCTTGCTATGTATAGTGAGCGGCGCCCAGTAAGACCGGGCCCTTTCCCCAGCAGCCCTGGCCTCACCTGGTTGGGGCAGAAGGCTAGTTTCCGCTCCATGCAGTCGTTGCCTGTCTGGTCCGCGTTCACGCACCCACAGCTGCACAGCAAGGACAGATACCAACGAAGTGTCACTGCACGGCTGCAGTGATGATGAACAGGACACAGGGCCTCACGACACGGTCAGTCATAGTGGATAGGGTATGGTAACCCCACACTGGTTTGGTGTGACACTGAAACGGCCTAGGATGGCCTGCTGGTGCTGATACTGTTCTTCGCCCCTCCATGTGCTTACCCCTGCAACCCTTGTGCCCTGTGAGACACTAGCAGCTCACGCCTAATGCATCCTAATGTGCCAGTAGCCCTGGGCACATGGGACTGTGCCACGTCCACACCATGCAAGAGACACGACTCACTAGAACTTTATTTCGTCCAGGCGACCGTTGCACCATCCATCTTTGCCGTACTGCAGGAAGCATGCATTGGCATAAGTGTCCCACCGCATGTGCAAACAGCATGATAAGTGGCCCCACGGCCAGTGTGACCATGTGCAGCTGTGCATAGGACCATATTTCGTATTGTATTTGTGAACCACTCTGCACGACCAATGTGACAACTCGCGCGATGCATGGGCCCAGGTCACAGAGTTCAAGTCCGGTCTCAAGAACATCTTGTCTACCAAGACAAATGCTGACAGCATTGATACATTCGTGAACGTGAGCATCTCAATCGCAAGCCAAATGCCCTCCACGAGGCAGCCCTGCATCAGCAACCCCCAGGCGAAGGAAACTCCAACACCACAACTGATAACAGAAGGGCCAGCTTGTTATGCCATGCTCGTTTCATGCTGTACATTGCTAGTAAGCTTGAATGTAACTAGGGATTACATCAGGGCCCCACACGGCTTGTTAAAGCCATGCACGAGTCATGTTGTCCATGCAGGGTGGTGGGTTGAAGCATGCAAGATGATGTTGCTGCCTCAACCACAGGGCCACCTCAAGGGGCAAACGTCAGCGAAACTCCATCAACCCTATCCTTGAGCCGCGAGCCAAATGCCTAAAATGACCTGACCACAATCGCAAGCCACATTGCCATCCTCCAGCATTGACAATTGCGCAACTCTGCATCAGCCACCCCTAGACGACGGACACGTACCAGCTTATCCCATTCCACCACTCCCCAGCCGTTACGCTTGCCTCTGGCATCCTGCACAACACGCACCCCACAGGTGTTATCTTACACACGTTCGTACAATCACTAGTGTGATGGGTCAAAACGGCATGTGCACTTGGGGTTTGTTTAAGGTTGCCAAGAGCCAGTGCTCGGTTAATGCAGCGCAATGAGATGAGCACGGCAGCGCAATAAGATGACGTTTGTGCGAGTTGCAAGACACATCCCTTGTGCACATCGTGTGCATCGGCACAGACGTAAAAAGATGTGTACCAGACACCGCAGCACTCCCCAACCTGTTGCCATTCAGCAACAAGTCTCCTCGCACTCCTCACCAACCCAAAAATTGGGAACTTGGTGACTGGGTGTATTCGTGTTTAAGATCGCCTGGCAGTTCAGGGCTGGTGGGTGCGCCGCCAAGGAAAACAAAATTGTTACACCTCCTCACACACTTCGCAAGAACGGATTGCCAACATCATGAAGCAGCGAACTCTCCCAGTTCTTGGGCGTGCCAATCTGTTCCTTGTGTTGGTTCTTGGACGGGTTCCAACCGCATGCATGATAGAAGGCCATGTTGATGTTGATTTGTTACATGGTATACGTGTTTGTACACCAGGGACGCCGTCAAAGGACACGGGACGGGATGTGTACCGCTCTGACCTACCCTGAGCAAGAAAAAGGAAGAAAGGCAGCAACAGGGCTGACGGGAGGAAGGAACAAAGCGGTGTGAATGTGTTCACCTGAGAAATAGAATGATACTGGAACATAGCGGAAACCATGTCACTCACTGTTACTGCCTTGCATGTGTCGTGCATGGGCCTTCCCTGCTGAATCGGAGGGGTGCCCATTGGGGAGTCCTTAGGGGCAGGGATGTAGGCATAGGTGGAGTTGTAACCGCAGTAGCAGGCGCCAATGCGGTCATCGCAATACCCTATAACAGACAAGCGCCAACAGCACCACATGCAAAATCTCAAGAGCATGTCGTTTCATCTCTTTGATTCTGATTCATATTAATACTGCAGGCTGTTGGACACATCGTCTGAAATATCCACACTTGCCATGCAAGCTGGTCTGAAAAGACTGTTTGAGTCACATGCGCTACTGTTGTGTGACTACAGCGGGAC
Source organism: Chloromonas sp. AAM2 (assembly GCA_004335635.1). Lineage (NCBI taxonomy): Eukaryota > Viridiplantae > Chlorophyta > Chlorophyceae > Chlamydomonadales > Chlamydomonadaceae > Chloromonas > Chloromonas sp. AAM2. Next base: position 6,536 of record QAXH01006087.1, read on the forward strand.
ATGGCGGGCCCGGCATGAATGCATGGAGCAAATGCACTTCCGGCCCCCGGCTGCGGTCTCTCTCTCTCTCTCTCTCTCTCTCTCTCTCTCCCTTTCCCTTTCCCTTTCCCTTTCCCCTTCCCTTTCCCTTTCCCTTTCCCTTTCCCTTTCCCTGTCTCTGTCTCCACATACGTACACCCTTGTTCCCCTACCCGAGCAGCGTGATGCAGTCCAGCCTTCAGCATCCATGTCCAAGTCATGATTGTTCGCATCCAAGTGATGCTGCAGCCAACGAGCAATCCATTCAGAGGGCAATGATGGCATGAACCGTTGTCCAGCCATGGAGATGCCAGATACAGGGCTTATGCAGCAGCAGAGATAGCTTATCCTGACAACGCCAGAGGGCTTGATCAGCAGCAGCATGTGACAGCGGAAACCACAAGGGCTTGCAAATGCCATAATTGCAATGACGGAGAGGTCTTCAGTGACCCCTCACAAGTCAGGAACAGGCGATGAGGCTTGGTCCTGGAAAACACCCTTTTACGTGCAGCAGTCCCTAGTACAGTGAAGCGGTCTGAGTACAGTGCAGCGGTGAGATTCAAATACAGGCCCTTCTGCTGTTGCTCTTGCAAAGCATGTCTTTTGTTCGCCAGCCCCGCTCAACGTTTTTTGTTACATGCAACGGGTAGGCCCCTCCTGAATGTTATTGTATTCAAATAGAGAGTGCAGAAAGTCTGTTGCTGTGTGTACAGAGAGGAAGAGGGTACAGCAGGGGGGCCACATGCCTAAGACCAATGTACCGAACTCCTGCCCTCACTGTTGTGAATGTTTGTATGGCCGGCAAGGACTGCGCAGCTGTGGGCAGGAGGGGAAGGAACACCTACCGGTCACCACTGCACCCTTACTATGAACAGCAGAATCAAACAAGACTGCACTTCTACATGTGACTCACAATGGGTATTCCTGGTGGGTCGCTGGGGTTGGAAAACCTGTTAGTGCAGGGCCGCCGGCGGGGGGTCATGCAGTCATCGCCCCGCCACCCTGCACACATCCACATGCAGATATCTCGGCGGCAATAGGGCTAAAATGGCATCAGGATTCAAAGAGAGCTGTGCTCCGTACAGCAGAGACTGAAAAAATTCTCCGACATGGCCCCACGGAAGGCAACTGGGTTGGTCAAGTTCTGCCATTTATTGGTGAGATTCAGCAGCTCCTTTGCCTAGGAACATCTTGTGTTTATTTCACTCACTGAGTCGGAGATAAGCAGAGTGAAAACATCAACCACTGACTTGCATGCACACTCACCCACGGGACACTGACACAAGCCGTTGTCATGGTTGCAAACGCCGACGTTATTGCAGTTGTTCTTGCATGGCATGCTCCCCCTGGCAGGAGGCTGAGTGGGGATCGGCTCCGACTGCCACCAGTCTTGGCACCAGTTGCCGGTGGTGCCCGAACACCGATGGGGTCGAGATGCTGGCTGAGCGGCTGCATGGGCATGAATGCATGGGGCATGCACATGTCATTGCCACGCAATTGCATGCGCATGCACACGTCATTTGCATGCAATTGCATGCACGAGGTGATGCATACGACGGCTGCAAGGCCCTAGGCAGGTACAAGTAGATCATGTGCATGCACACGTCAACATCATGCAGCCATGCAGTACTGCATGCTCGACGACTTGCAACGGCTGCAAGGCATGCAAGCAACTTGTGTGCATGCACACGTCCAGATCATGCAGCCATGCAGATCATACGTCTGCCACTGCACCAACGCCGTACTTGTAAACCTGTGTTGCTACCTAACTTCATGGGAGGGCACCATCAAATGCCATAAATTCTAGATCTCCGCCGAGTATGTTGATGTGCTGATGCCATGCCATGCTATGCGTTTAGTGTAGCAGCTGTCAAGGAAAAAAAGACGAAATAATGGCCACCCAGTTTGGCTCAAGCACACCCCTTGCTACCTCTCACGGCCGTGCGTAGTCGGCAGGAGCACATGCGCTGCCGCTGCACAACCCGTATGCTGGCAGCTCCCTCACAGCCTCCTCACCTGACACACCATCTGCATCACGGCACCACAGGCACATGTTTTATCGCACAGCATGTACCGCAGCATGTGTTCGTGCTAGTTGTTGGGCACTCCGATTAGTTGCAGTTTGCGCCGTTGCACTTGGGCCAACGCAGTCGTTTTGCTATAGAATCTAGTCACCCTTCATTGCATCGGTTGGCATTCCGTGCTGGCTGGGCCAGGTGGCCATGCCAGGCGCCCACCATGCCATGCGCCCATGCGCATGTGGTCCATGATCCTTGTGATGTGATCCTTGTGGTGCGATGCCTCACCTGGCCCATCGTATTCGTCTATCACTGTGATACCTGCCGCCCACTGCTCCTGCTTCATGTTCTTCAGGTGGTCTAGGTAGGGCCGTGTGCCATCCAATGTCTGCCATAGCTGCATGGTGCGTGGCAGAATGCATGGGTTATCATGTGTTCTTGTAAGAAATGTGAGCAGAAAGGCAGGAGGCAAGGCCACAACGTTAAGAGCGTCAGAACTCGGGTCAACCATAGGGCCGTTGGTTCTTTGCCATTCTGTCAAAATCTAATCGTAAAAATGGTTGGAACGTGACAAGTCAAGTCTAACAGAAGATGCACATGCACCGAGGCACCAACCAATCCTATGAGCATAGATGGTAAAACGACAACCAAGCCAGCAGAGCACATGCATGAAAGCCTGCATGGACCACCACCTGGCATGCAACAAGCTGTAAGAAGGACAGAACCGCATGGTACACATACGCAGACTAACGGGTATGTGGAGTCCGTTAATTGCCTCCTCATGGCATGCATGCATAAAGGTTGGGTTGATCGTGTGGTACTCTCCCACGCACAACTGACATCAAGCGTAGTAGTGCTGGCATAACCCAACGCATCTTCGTTTGGTGTAAGCACAGTGCGGAATGCACATGCTGCTGACTAGCATGCTGACCAGGTATCCAGGGAGGCAATTGACATGCACAGTGAGCCCTGCTTTGTGCTGCATTTGTGTTCTGCTTTGTGGCTTTGTGATGGTGTTCTGTATTGCACGTGAGCAAGAGCATGCAGCTCACTTGTGATGTGTTACACCATCTGGTGGCCACAACCAGCTATCCCGCACAGTGCATGGGCACAGGTGATATGAGGCACAGCAGCTTATCACATGCATGGTGCCGCATGCATGCCTCTGCAAGTGCGTGACTGTACACAGTTCATGCTGGTGCATACCCATGGGTTCACGTACGTGCTGGTGTTGCAGAGAGTAGTAGCGCTCCATAACTCCTTTCACATCGTCTCCGCCATACTTGTACTTTGGATCTGTTGCCATGAAGCGTGCGTAGGCTGACGATGCCCATGCAATGCATGCAACCAGTGCCACAGCCAATTGCGTGCATGCCTTCCGTTTTGTTGATCCGGACACCTTGCGCATGCTTCTCAGTGGCTGCTGCTGACACCACTTTATTGCGCTTGTGGTCGCCTTCACCAGTGATGACAATGTAGAGTTGACAAGGTGTGCCGGCGTGCAGAATTATATTCAAATGTGTCAGATGACCGGCATTCCGAACATGGCATAGTCAAAGCAAGGTCTCAGTTAAGGCAAGGTAGGGATAAGGTCATCTTGTTAGTAGAACAGTAGGCACGGTGGCTCCTCGCGTTTTGTGCATGAGACTCTCTGAGTCAACATGTTAGTCTCGAGTAAATCTCCTGAGGACAATCTCCACTAACGATTCTTGGACGATTCTCAGTTCTAGTTCTCGTTCTTGGAAAAGGGCCTAAAAAGTTGCCAAACCACCCCAACTGCCATTCCCAAACCCAACATCAAATTTGGGGTTCTGCGATTCCGGCCAGGAGAGGCAGGAGATTCTCAGCAGATCACTGCGCGTTAGTACCTGATAGGTATTGAGCTTGCTTCCTGTGTGGTTTTTGTCCTGCAAATGGCCATCTGCCGAGACACTGTTTCCAGCCATTGTTTCCAGCCGGTTACTGGCGTATGCTCTAGCTGTTGCGGCATCGATTCTTAGAGCAGAGGCACTGCGCCAGTGTAGCGTCAGCAAGACACATGCGTGCAATTGGAGGACGGGGTTTTATCAGGGTTTGGCCCACATGCGGTTCCAACAGTAGTCAGACACGGCTGCGCAGTGCTGCCGGGAATGCGAAAATGTAGGCATGACTTTTGGTGCTTTTGAATCATGTAGTGGAGTGAGATTCTTGCTGAAGCTAGCGACCCCAAATTCTTGTTCTCATGCCCCAATAAGTGAATTCCATGAGGCTTCACTGCAAACGCCACCCACGTAACCCCGGCATGCTGAGTCAGTCTGATGAATTCGTCTTCAATCCTGCGAAGCTAGCAACCCCAGGCTCAATGGCAAGTTACATGTGGACGCGGCAGACTAGGGCTGGTCACTTGGCAGGTGAGTCCTCCAGTTACGTCTCACTGCATGATTACGTGTCACATTACCATGGGCCCTGGCCATTGCTCACACCATTCGTGTTCTCCTTGTGTCCCAATACAGCGAGTGTTCTTGCTGTTTATGCTACATAAACGCCAGGGCTGCTAAGCCCCAGCACGACATGTTGGAAGGCCACAGTCAGATGCACAAGGCAATGACGCCATGCTGCGTTGCCTGCACATCTCAAGGTTGGCGCAGGGGAACGCCCACATGCACCCAGCGCAGACAGTAGCAAGTTATGCATTTTTCAAACCTTCATGGGCGCTATGTGGCAGTCACTGAGTGTGTCACAGGGAGATGGAGAAAAGAAACGAAAAAGTGAAGGTGTTCGTATGCGCCAGCAAATGGCCCAAGGTCGGATCAGGCAGTCAAAGCTAGAAACGATGGACGCTCAGCAGAACCAAGGTGAGCCAAGCAGAATTGTGGGACAGGGGAATGGATCTGACAATCTCTGGGCCGCCTGTCGTGCAGATACAGGAAGGGATGGTCACAGCTAAGCTGCCAAGCTGTGTGCTGATGCCAAGACGATCATAAAATTTAAGGGAAGGATTACATGCATGTGGCGTGAGATGTGGTGCAACATTGCCATGCAGCTGACAAGTCTCCTCCTACTTCCTGCTTCACCTGTCCGTGCTGAAACTGCATTGACTGAAATTTATGAAATCTGCATCGGTGTTGCTATTGCCGTGCCACCCTCCGGCAATGGGCTGGTTGGGCTTGCATGCAAGCACCGCTGCGACTTGCTCAAGTGTGCGGAAGGAGAAGGCTGATGAAAGCTGTCAAGAGCATAACCCTTGCAGTTTGAATCCAGCACCATGTCATCGGCAGACATGACTTAAGATATGTCAGTCTTTTTTTTGCCTGGTTGCTGGCTGTTATGGTGCAGCACATTTCGCCAGCCTTCATCAGTTTGCGTTTGCAACAAAGGGTCTGCGAAATGAGGGCAAGACATGAGCAGAAAGAAGGCAGAGTTCTGTAAGCCAAGGGTGAATACATGAATTTCCTCTTGAATATGGTGAGCGCTTCGAATGTGGTGAGTGCTTTGATGGTCGTGAAAAAAAAAAGAAGTTTGCCTGTTCTGGGACAATCCTTGTGTGTCAACATTGGAACATCGTGTGAACCTCCTAACGGTACTGGTTTGCCATCCTGTAGATGTGAGATCAGCTATCTTCTGTACAGATAGGCCAACTCTGGGACAGCATTGGTGATTGCGGTTTCCTTCTGGTGTTGGCAGTGTAATGTGCTCGTCATCATGCTGGTTT